>JAHPZR010027200.1:45000-47500 GCA_019787425.1 Platygyra sinensis
ACTGAATTCCATTCAAAGAATAGTTATATTCCACCATGTAAGCTAAGTTGTAAACCGCCTGGAACCAAAACAAAGTTATGTGTGAGCAGTAAAGCAGGCTTTTTTTTTTAAAGAAAAAATTGTTGGCCCTAAAACTTCATCAACCTTAGCTAGTTTTATCAGTGCGGCTCCAGTGAACCGCTGCGCCCGTTTCTCGAAGGTCCTGAAAGGTTTTCGCACCCGAAAAGTCTTTGCAAAATCTCAAAACATGACTTCAGCGCTGTTTTATGTACATATTCTTGATATCAGCAGAGGTTCCCTTCATACAGGAAGTTTCAGGCGCATACATATTAACTATAAATGGCTTTGCAGCCCCGAAAGGTTTCCGGGGTCGTCGAGAAACGGGGCCAGGTCGAAAAGGCAATAAATGTCCCCTATTTTATGTCAGCCCGACGTAACAACGTAGAGTGTTCTTTCAAGTTCCTGATAGATTGAAATCTCTAATTGGTTGAAAATTCGGAAAGTCTTCGGGTATTTTCAAGAGAACTAACGAGTGTTACCTGTGGGAGATTGTTTTTAGAGGCGGCTTCTGCGTACATTTCAGCAGCAAATGTGATGTTTTGAGGAACACTTTTTCCGTACCAGTGATTATCTCCTACTTTAACCATAGCTGAAAGATAATAACATAAAAAAAATCCTTCATAACATAGCTAACAAAATCAAGCTGTCGAAATTAGTGAACGTATAAGAATGCATCATAATGAAATAGTGCATAGTACTTTGATTAGTAAAGTCAATCATCATTCCATTAGCAATTTATAAGACAATTCATTCATCATTCAGCTATGCATCATCGAATTTTATAATATAATTGAACTACTACGCGCGCTCTGATTGGTCGATAGGTATGTTTAGATGAGAGTATGTCGACACGGTTGTGACGTTTTAGATTCCCGCGTATTCTTGACATATATTTCACTTTTTCCGAGTTTCCACAGCCTCATCTCAATACTCGAAGGGTTGGGAGAATTCTCGAAAGTTAAGTTTTGCATAACTGTCTCAAATTCTCCCCGCTCTTCTCGTGTTTAGAACACGAGGAGAAAGTCCCCTCTTGTTTAAATTATGGACTTGGGAAGTTTGGAGACGAGCACTCAAGAAGTTAGAGTTTCCAACATCACTTACGCTTCTTTCATGCTAACCTGAAACTTTTCGCGTACATCATATTTCGATAATACATGCATAAGCATGGATCAATTGCTACTTATCTTCCTTACAAGGCGAAATTTGACGCGCAAGTGGACGTTGTTTGGAATATCTAAGAAGGAAAAACTAACGCAATTTTCTTACCAAAGACCCAACCCATGGCAGCTGAGCGATTGTAGTAATGCCAGGCGCAGTCCACTGCAATAACACTGTTCAGCTTCAAGTTATCCTACCATTCCAAAGTAATATAACGTTATACACTGGCCTAAAAGTATCGTTAAACCAAAGACAAAGCAGCTGCAACGGCCTGCGTAGTAAGAGTTCTGTGGGACAGAGCGAACCACCAAAACCACCGTAAGGAAAAAAGATGACGACTGGTACATTTACCTGTAATGCTTTGCGCACGAAAACTCTAAAAGAGCGTATAAAAACGCAAACAAAAATTGTAAGTCATTCAAACTGGACAAGAGCAGTGCTGTTAGTATAGGAATGACTGCCGTTAAACCATATCTTTTAATATGCCCAGTGGGCTTAGTTTGGTTCGCAAGGTATTGTGGTAAAATGTACATCCGCCATCTTTTTTCTTACGGTGGATTCTGGTCGAGCGAAAATTAGGGCGAGAGCAAAATAAAGACGGACTCAGAGATGGTGGAAAGAGCTCGCCCCACCACCCCCTACTACGTCGATTTTTTTTCGCCCTCGCCCCAATTTTTGCGCTGTTAGGATGCGTTCGTGCGGTGGCCGATCACAACATAACTGAGCAATATGATGAAACTATGGGCGCTTACCATTCGACCAAAAATTCCGGGGCGAATTTCCGGAAATTTCCATGGGCAAATGGTACAGTCTTTTTCCAGTGTGGAAGACGATAATAGTTCGCTTGGAATATTTCAATAACTTTTAGGTTTAAATCACAAATATAGAAGCAACCAGACCTGACACTGATAACTCGACATCGTGACTTTTGATAGACCACAACAGCAGAGAGTCGTACAATGGTTCTGCGCGCGTTATAAATCTTTGTACATTTCCCTGTGCAAAACAAACAAGTACACCACGGGCCCGGGACATTATTTTTACAAAACGCTTTATTCACGAATTTAGTTGTAGCTAGTATTTATCGACATATAAGTAGAAAGGCTCTAAAGTGTTTCTTTTATCGGTTGCGCGTTGCGGTCATCCTTGCGTGAGATGTCCAACTCGCTGTGATGGCGGCCAAAACAACTAGCTAGCGCTGAGTAGAAAATTGGGAATTTGCATAAATTCCGAAAAAGAGGACAACCTCGTGTGGTATACCCAAATTTTCGAATTTTTTTCT
>JAHPZR010027201.1:0-15339 GCA_019787425.1 Platygyra sinensis
TTTCACTCTGAAAACGCATCAAATGTTTTCCGTCCACACTACGCCAGAGGAATTTGAAAACGTAACAATTACTTGGTCATTTTGGATGTTTTTGAGGAAAAATTGGACTGGCAAATCACACGGTTATCGTGACGCTACCATCGAAAAGCTCCATTTTCAAATGCTTTTCGTTCACACGAAAACGAAAACCCGGCATTTTCAAATTCCACCGGTTTGAAGAGCGTTTTGGAAAAGTTTCATTTTTGAGACGGATTAGTGTAAGCCTAACCGTAGATTTGAAACTGTGATGGCGTCATGTGGACAGGTTAACAGGCTTACAAAATCTTCTGTCTGTACATTTTGTTTATTTGTCTTTTTACAGTCAATCCATTTCACTGAATTCCCCGCTAATGTGAAAAAGTGTATTCTTTCTCGACGCTCCTTCTAGAGAACTGTGTCCAAGAAATAAAAAAAATATATCTATTTGTAGGGTGTCATTGTCCTTTTTGCTGTAATTCTATCCTGTTTTGTGTCAGTATTCCATGTTAGGGCCCGTTCCGTCGGCAGAAAAACACCAAAATTGTCAATAGTCCAACAAGCAACGTCGCCATCACACCACATGCCTAGAAATATAGAGAAAGAACAAAATTCTTATCAGTTACGATTTCCCTCTTGGCCAAAAATATAAATTAACTTTCAATTCGAACAAGCCTTTTCGCAAGGAATCGTCGTCTCAAACATCAATCTGTATATGTGTGTCTGATTGCCAACGCACGTACACGTATTAATTCCTGTGTGAATTTTGCTTTACTAAAGCACAGCGCTCAAACAAACGGCGCGCATGCTTTTCCCGCTAAAATGGAAATTGTTTAAAATTTGTAAAAAAAATCCTATCTTTGAACTAAAAATTTATCAATTTTTATAAAAAAAATGTCAGCTTGGCGCGCCAACAAATTGCCTAGCAGTTTTTTAAAAGCTGTGACTACCACGGTTTTGCTGCAGTATTTTCCAAAATATGGGAGAACACAATCTTTACCTGAGCCTAACATTGAGTTGTTTTGCCAAAAGAGCTTAAGTTTGACTCTCACAACACCAAACGCACAGGGCAAGAAAGATTCGTTGTTGTTCTCTGAAGCATCACGGCATCTACAATGCAACAGAATGGTTCTCGAGGAGCTGGACTCGACTATTAAATAAACTGCAGTGTTTTACAAGAATTTCCAGCCCCGAGACTGAAAACCTTAATTTTACATGTGTATTTATTCGCTTGAATTACGTATTTTTTTGTACTGTGATGATATCCATAACACAAGTTGGTGCATGTTTAACCCATCAACTGTACTTTAAGTTGTTGGTGTATGATCTTCGGAGCTTTCTCGGAGGTCTTCGACAATCTTCGGTTATTTTTCGACATCTGCGGAAGTTTTCGAAAATATTTGGAAACCTTGGTGTGGGTTTCGGATTACTTTTGTAGAATCTTCGGAAATCCTCGGAAAGTGGTCGGAAATCTTCGAAAATTTGTCAAAAAAAGTTTGAATGTTTAGGCTGGCTTTGTCTAGCCACATTTATTTTTTGCTTTTCGAGACACCAATAGTGACACTTTGGTCTTCTTGCGCTCCGGGGCACGTGATGTGGCAACGCGTGTCTCGGAGCGCAAGTGAGTTCAAAGTACGGAACTTGATATAGTGAACGGGTCATTGTGCAATTTATGTGCGTTGGCTCTTGGCTGGCGTTACATATCTTCGCTACACTGTGCTGACGAGCTCCAACAAGAGCGAAACAGCTGTCCACAGTTGCGATCCTGCTTTATCGGTTCTGGTCATGTTGGTGTCTCGAAACGTTTTTCACGTAGTATCAGCCTTGCAGTTTAATCTTTATACACATATTTTTTTGGCTGATCAGATCTCTAGTAGATCCTACGTTGGCAGCGTTTATCGTATGCGGTCCCTTGCAGTTTATAGTCTCTCATTCAAAAAAGTCGTTTGTAGTATGTTAATACAATGAACAAAATAATACCTTGCTGCTTTGTAGATACGGAATTTGTCTTCTCGCGTTCAACTTTGCATCTCATTCGCTGCGCTCACTCGTGAGATATCGAGTTGGACACTTGTGACTAACTTGCGGAGAAATTCCATATCTACGCGAGCCCATGTTTTAATTCGATATCGCAGATTTTGATCTAGTTTATAGGTGATTGTAATAACCGGTTTTTACTCCTCAACGGTTCAGTTTTCGTACGCAATTTTCACCAAACTTTACGATCCTATATATAATTCAGAATTACCTTCTCACTAGATTATCCTTGTGTGGGTTTTTCGATTGATTTGGGAACAATAATACGGAAAAATACGTTGACATTTTGCAGAGGCGTTGGATGACAAACCCATCTCAATCTGACGAATCTCCGTTTGCGATAACAATTTTAACCAGTTGACAGTAACACAGTTTAACACCGGTCAATAAATTTCCTTTTGCAATAACAGTCTTGAAGCAGAGGACTTACTTCTTGTACAGTGAAGCAGCAAACGTGAGGTTCCCTTGTAGAAAATCATTTTTGTCGACATTGTTCCACTGAATTCCATTCAAAGAATAGTTATATTCCACCATGTAAGCTAAGTTGTAAACCGCCTGGAACCAAAACAAAGTTATGTGTGAGCAGTAAAGCAGGCTTTTTTTTTTTAAAGAAAAAATTGTTGGCCCTAAAACTTCATCAACCTTAGCTAGTTTTATCAGTGCGGCTCCAGTGAACCGCTGCGCCCGTTTCTCGAAGGTCCTGAAAGGTTTTCGCACCCGAAAAGTCTTTGCAAAATCTCAAAACATGACTTCAGCGCTGTTTTATGTACATATTCTTGATATCAGCAGAGGTTCCCTTCATACAGGAAGTTTCAGGCGCATACATATTAACTATAAATGGCTTTGCAGCCCCGAAAGGTTTCCGGGGTCGTCGAGAAACGGGGCCAGGTCGAAAAGGCAATAAATGTCCCCTATTTTATGTCAGCCCGACGTAACAACGTAGAGTGTTCTTTCAAGTTCCTGATAGATTGAAATCTCTAATTGGTTGAAAATTCGGAAAGTCTTCGGGTATTTTCAAGAGAACTAACGAGTGTTACCTGTGGGAGATTGTTTTTAGAGGCGGCTTCTGCGTACATTTCAGCAGCAAATGTGATGTTTTGAGGAACACTTTTTCCGTACCAGTGATTATCTCCTACTTTAACCATAGCTGAAAGATAATAACATAAAAAAATCCTTCATAACATAGCTAACAAAATCAAGCTGTCGAAATTAGTGAACGTATAAGAATGCATCATAATGAAATAGTGCATAGTACTTTGATTAGTAAAGTCAATCATCATTCCATTAGCAATTTATAAGACAATTCATTCATCATTCAGCTATGCATCATCGAATTTTATAATATAATTGAACTACTACGCGCGCTCTGATTGGTCGATAGGTATGTTTAGATGAGAGTATGTCGACACGGTTGTGACGTTTTAGATTCCCGCGTATTCTTGACATATATTTCACTTTTTCCGAGTTTCCACAGCCTCATCTCAATACTCGAAGGGTTGGGAGAATTCTCGAAAGTTAAGTTTTGCATAACTGTCTCAAATTCTCCCCGCTCTTCTCGTGTTTAGAACACGAGGAGAAAGTCCCCTCTTGTTTAAATTATGGACTTGGGAAGTTTGGAGACGAGCACTCAAGAAGTTAGAGTTTCCAACATCACTTACGCTTCTTTCATGCTAACCTGAAACTTTTCGCGTACATCATATTTCGATAATACATGCATAAGCATGGATCAATTGCTACTTATCTTCCTTACAAGGCGAAATTTGACGCGCAAGTGGACGTTGTTTGGAATATCTAAGAAGGAAAAACTAACGCAATTTTCTTACCAAAGACCCAACCCATGGCAGCTGAGCGATTGTAGTAATGCCAGGCGCAGTCCACTGCAATAACACTGTTCAGCTTCAAGTTATCCTACCATTCCAAAGTAATATAACGTTATACACTGGCCTAAAAGTATCGTTAAACCAAAGACAAAGCAGCTGCAACGGCCTGCGTAGTAAGAGTTCTGTGGGACAGAGCGAACCACCAAAACCACCGTAAGGAAAAAAGATGACGACTGGTACATTTACCTGTAATGCTTTGCGCACGAAAACTCTAAAAGAGCGTATAAAAACGCAAACAAAAATTGTAAGTCATTCAAACTGGACAAGAGCAGTGCTGTTAGTATAGGAATGACTGCCGTTAAACCATATCTTTTAATATGCCCAGTGGGCTTAGTTTGGTTCGCAAGGTATTGTGGTAAAATGTACATCCGCCATCTTTTTTCTTACGGTGGATTCTGGTCGAGCGAAAATTAGGGCGAGAGCAAAATAAAGACGGACTCAGAGATGGTGGAAAGAGCTCGCCCCACCACCCCCTACTACGTCGATTTTTTTTCGCCCTCGCCCCAATTTTTGCGCTGTTAGGATGCGTTCGTGCGGTGGCCGATCACAACATAACTGAGCAATATGATGAAACTATGGGCGCTTACCATTCGACCAAAAATTCCGGGGCGAATTTCCGGAAATTTCCATGGGCAAATGGTACAGTCTTTTTCCAGTGTGGAAGACGATAATAGTTCGCTTGGAATATTTCAATAACTTTTAGGTTTAAATCACAAATATAGAAGCAACCAGACCTGACACTGATAACTCGACATCGTGACTTTTGATAGACCACAACAGCAGAGAGTCGTACAATGGTTCTGCGCGCGTTATAAATCTTTGTACATTTCCCTGTGCAAAACAAACAAGTACACCACGGGCCCGGGACATTATTTTTACAAAACGCTTTATTCACGAATTTAGTTGTAGCTAGTATTTATCGACATATAAGTAGAAAGGCTCTAAAGTGTTTCTTTTATCGGTTGCGCGTTGCGGTCATCCTTGCGTGAGATGTCCAACTCGCTGTGATGGCGGCCAAAACAACTAGCTAGCGCTGAGTAGAAAATTGGGAATTTGCATAAATTCCGAAAAAGAGGACAACCTCGTGTGGTATACCCAAATTTTCGAATTTTTTTCTTGGAAATTTCCATCTGACTTTCATCTCGGAATTTCCGGAACTTTCGGTTGAATGGGTCGCTTTTCAGAAATTCAACAATTTCCGGATTTTCTGGAACTTTCCTAGGAATTTTCCGTACCATTTGTCCCCGTTTCGAAAATTTCGAAATTTTGGGTCGAATGGTAAGCGCCCTATGAAAGCTCGTTCCCTAGATTTTCTGAGAGTATTTAAACCTCACCTGATTTTCTTCGCACAACATTGCTGCGTTGTATAGAGGTACCTCCATTCCAACCTCAGCGGCAAACATGAAATTAACTAACGATTTGTACCTGAAGGAGCAAAATAAAAAGCCAACAATTCAAGAAACGTAAAATGAACTAATAAAAGTTACTGAGTTGCAGCAAATGATTACGCTCGCCTTACTGGAAAAAGGAATCGGTGAAATCCTCGTTGTTAAGTGTTTGCCACGACTGTAAGTCGTCATGGTGATACGCAACGATACCTAGCAGCCACCATGCGTTCATCAAAACGATAACTGGGAGTTCAAGAAAACCACGTCGACAACGGCAACAGCAACGTTGCTAAACAAAAGCACTAATGATCAAAACAATGACTGTGCACGAGCCTTATAAATCTTTGTACATTTCTTTGCCGTCCTCGGCAAAACAACAACGCGAAATGACCAATTCTGCGTTGTCTGAAGAACGTGAACTACGACGGCTAATTTTTAAAATTCTATTTCAAATTTATCGCGGTGTCCCTGATTCAGTTTCGCGATAGCTTTGACAGTGATGAACAAAGCCAATGACTTAAGAGTATCCCAGGATTCGTAGGTAAAATAGAAATTCATTTTTTAAACGACGTCTTCGGTGTCGCCACAGTAGCTTCTTAAACTCCCTATGTTGCTGTTGACGAGGAGTAAGCTGTCTCTCACTTTCCAAAACATCGACACTTTCAGACTAGAAGACCTTGCAGTCAGTTAGTCACAACTTTCGGGACGCTCATTTTGGTTTCTGATAAAATTGGCCAAAAAAACCTTCGGGGAACTAAGACCTCATCGACACACTACCCAAAAGGAATTTGAAAACGGAGGTTTCACTCTGAAAACGCATTAAGTGTTTCCGTCCACACTACACCGAAGGTACTTAAAAACGTGACAATCACCAGTCATTTTAGATAATCCTCAGGCAAGACAATCACATGATTATCGTGACGTCACGCCATTGTTCTCGAAAAGCACCATCATTTTCAGGATGTTTTCTGTCCATAAAAAGCTTTGTTTTCTTGACGGATTAATGTGGACGGAAACCCTAACCAGAGAACTAAAGCTAAAGGTGTTCCCTGAAATAAAGTTTAAAGTTGCTAAGGGATTAGGTTGTAAATAGTGTAATGTGGGCAATATGACAACAGTTCGTGTGTAGTTGCTGTGGGGTAAAGATCTCAACCAGCAAACGAGCAAGCCAGTAAATCAGAGATGAAAATCATACATGTCTCCTTGGTAGTGTGCTTCTAAGCCTCGTCTCATAAACCAACCAACCTCAGGCATTTTTGCTTTCATTTGGCACTCACAACCGTTGACGCAATGGTTTCTCCGTGTAAATCATAAACAACCTGAAAGTGGCCTTGAATTTTAAAACTACAGATTCGACCTACAAAAGCGTAATTCCCTTTTTCTTTTGAGAAAAAAATGCATTCCTTTTTTCACCCACTTAACTACACTATTGGCGGAAAAGTTGTTTTAATTGTCTCGTGTTTGGAAAAAACACTTAAAGAACTTCTTTTTCCAAAACTGTTCAGCTGCAGCTAAGCTGTTTTTTTCTCCTCTGGTGTCCAAGGACTTTCCGCCGGCTCTAAATGCTTTGGGTTTCTATGAAGTGAACATGCGTCAGAACTACAGTGGGGCAGCGGCTTACTTCAGGAGAGCTGCTGACAAAGGCGACCGAGATGGACTGACCAACTTAGCTGTGTGTTACGACAACGGGTGGGTGGAGGGACACCCACCTGATAAGGTTTGGACAATAAAAAAAAATGTGTTATTGGTTTTCAAAACTCATCCTGTATCATGTGCTGGATGGTTTTATTATTGCGAGGTGCTTTCCAAACGAACAAAATTTCCGAAACGTTCGATGCGATTAAATTTCGAAATTTGGACAGGGAAAGTTTCCGGAAACTCAGGAAATTGTTGAATTTCAGAAATGCGATCCACGGAACGGAAATTCGAACCATTGAACGGAAATTCGGAGAAAAAGGGACAGTGGAATGCGAATTTTCGAAAAAATCGAAAAATTTCCGAAATTATTGTTCTATTACATACTGGAAATTTCCGAAAATTCAAACCGGAATATTTGGTCGATTGGAAAGCTACACAAGCCACCATCTTGAACTTAAGTGTGGCAACGAAGACTCTGTGCAGTGTAAAACAACTTATCTTGACTCTGGTAAAAGGATTTTGTTTAACCTCCCTTGACAGAGAGCAGCGTTCAAGTATTGGTTTGAGGCTGCTACCAAAGGACATCCTGGATCGTGTCTTGCTGTGGGGGAGGGGGTCAGTAGTGGCTTGTACGTGGACAGGAACTGCCCTTTGGGGGTTGTGTAAGTAGCGTTGTTATAGTCGGGAATTTTAATGCGCTACAACTTTTTTTTCGTTGCTGATCTTGTTTGTCGATTTGTTTGTTTTCGTAGATATCTTCGTTTCGTTGCCGAGCAAAATCCTGAGGTTGGTTGGTTTATGAGACGAGGCTTAGAAGCACACTACCAAGGAGACATGTATGATTTTCATCTCTGATTTACTGGCTTGCTCGTTTGCTGGTTGAGATCTTTACCCCACAGCAACTACACACGAACTGTTGTCATATTGCCCACATTACACTATTTACAACCTAATCCCTTAGCAACTTTAAACTTTATTTCAGGGAACACCTTTAGCTTTAGTTCTCTGGTTAGGGTTTCCGTCCACATTAATCCGTCAAGAAAACAAAGCTTTTTATGGACAGAAAACATCCTGAAAATGATGGTGCTTTTCGAGAACAATGGCGTGACGTCACGATAATCATGTGATTGTCTTGCCTGAGGATTATCTAAAATGACTGGTGATTGTCACGTTTTTAAGTACCTTCGGTGTAGTGTGGACGGAAACACTTAATGCGTTTTCAGAGTGAAACCTCCGTTTTCAAATTCCTTTTGGGTAGTGTGTCGATGAGGTCTTAGTTCCCCGAAGGTTTTTTTGGCCAATTTTATCAGAAACCAAAATGAGCGTCCCGAAAGTTGTGACTAACTGACTGCAAGGTCTTCTAGTCTGAAAGTGTCGATGTTTTGGAAAGTGAGAGACAGCTTACTCCTCGTCAACAGCAACATAGGGAGTTTAAGAAGCTACTGTGGCGACACCGAAGACGTCGTTTAAAAAATGAATTTCTATTTTACCTACGAATCCTGGGATACTCTTAAGTCATTGGCTTTGTTCATCACTGTCAAAGCTATCGCGAAACTGAATCAGGGACACCGCGATAAATTTGAAATAGAATTTTAAAAATTAGCCGTCGTAGTTCACGTTCTTCAGACAACGCAGAATTGGTCATTTCGCGTTGTTGTTTTGCCGAGGACGGCAAAGAAATGTACAAAGATTTATAAGGCTCGTGCACAGTCATTGTTTTGATCATTAGTGCTTTTGTTTAGCAACGTTGCTGTTGCCGTTGTCGACGTGGTTTTCTTGAACTCCCAGTTATCGTTTTGATGAACGCATGGTGGCTGCTAGGTATCGTTGCGTATCACCATGACGACTTACAGTCGTGGCAAACACTTAACAACGAGGATTTCACCGATTCCTTTTTCCAGTAAGGCGAGCGTAATCATTTGCTGCAACTCAGTAACTTTTATTAGTTCATTTTACGTTTCTTGAATTGTTGGCTTTTTATTTTGCTCCTTCAGGTACAAATCGTTAGTTAATTTCATGTTTGCCGCTGAGGTTGGAATGGAGGTACCTCTATACAACGCAGCAATGTTGTGCGAAGAAAATCAGGTGAGGTTTAAATACTCTCAGAAAATCTAGGGAACGAGCTTTCATAGGGCGCTTACCATTCGACCCAAAATTTCGAAATTTTCGAAACGGGGACAAATGGTACGGAAAATTCCTAGGAAAGTTCCAGAAAATCCGGAAATTGTTGAATTTCTGAAAAGCGACCCATTCAACCGAAAGTTCCGGAAATTCCGAGATGAAAGTCAGATGGAAATTTCCAAGAAAAAAATTCGAAAATTTGGGTATACCACACGAGGTTGTCCTCTTTTTCGGAATTTATGCAAATTCCCAATTTTCTACTCAGCGCTAGCTAGTTGTTTTGGCCGCCATCACAGCGAGTTGGACATCTCACGCAAGGATGACCGCAACGCGCAACCGATAAAAGAAACACTTTAGAGCCTTTCTACTTATATGTCGATAAATACTAGCTACAACTAAATTCGTGAATAAAGCGTTTTGTAAAAATAATGTCCCGGGCCCGTGGTGTACTTGTTTGTTTTGCACAGGGAAATGTACAAAGATTTATAACGCGCGCAGAACCATTGTACGACTCTCTGCTGTTGTGGTCTATCAAAAGTCACGATGTCGAGTTATCAGTGTCAGGTCTGGTTGCTTCTATATTTGTGATTTAAACCTAAAAGTTATTGAAATATTCCAAGCGAACTATTATCGTCTTCCACACTGGAAAAAGACTGTACCATTTGCCCATGGAAATTTCCGGAAATTCGCCCCGGAATTTTTGGTCGAATGGTAAGCGCCCATAGTTTCATCATATTGCTCAGTTATGTTGTGATCGGCCACCGCACGAACGCATCCTAACAGCGCAAAAATTGGGGCGAGGGCGAAAAAAAATCGACGTAGTAGGGGGTGGTGGGGCGAGCTCTTTCCACCATCTCTGAGTCCGTCTTTATTTTGCTCTCGCCCTAATTTTCGCTCGACCAGAATCCACCGTAAGAAAAAAGATGGCGGATGTACATTTTACCACAATACCTTGCGAACCAAACTAAGCCCACTGGGCATATTAAAAGATATGGTTTAACGGCAGTCATTCCTATACTAACAGCACTGCTCTTGTCCAGTTTGAATGACTTACAATTTTTGTTTGCGTTTTTATACGCTCTTTTAGAGTTTTCGTGCGCAAAGCATTACAGGTAAATGTACCAGTCGTCATCTTTTTTCCTTACGGTGGTTTTGGTGGTTCGCTCTGTCCCACAGAACTCTTACTACGCAGGCCGTTGCAGCTGCTTTGTCTTTGGTTTAACGATACTTTTAGGCCAGTGTATAACGTTATATTACTTTGGAATGGTAGGATAACTTGAAGCTGAACAGTGTTATTGCAGTGGACTGCGCCTGGCATTACTACAATCGCTCAGCTGCCATGGGTTGGGTCTTTGGTAAGAAAATTGCGTTAGTTTTTCCTTCTTAGATATTCCAAACAACGTCCACTTGCGCGTCAAATTTCGCCTTGTAAGGAAGATAAGTAGCAATTGATCCATGCTTATGCATGTATTATCGAAATATGATGTACGCGAAAAGTTTCAGGTTAGCATGAAAGAAGCGTAAGTGATGTTGGAAACTCTAACTTCTTGAGTGCTCGTCTCCAAACTTCCCAAGTCCATAATTTAAACAAGAGGGGACTTTCTCCTCGTGTTCTAAACACGAGAAGAGCGGGGAGAATTTGAGACAGTTATGCAAAACTTAACTTTCGAGAATTCTCCCAACCCTTCGAGTATTGAGATGAGGCTGTGGAAACTCGGAAAAAGTGAAATATATGTCAAGAATACGCGGGAATCTAAAACGTCACAACCGTGTCGACATACTCTCATCTAAACATACCTATCGACCAATCAGAGCGCGCGTAGTAGTTCAATTATATTATAAAATTCGATGATGCATAGCTGAATGATGAATGAATTGTCTTATAAATTGCTAATGGAATGATGATTGACTTTACTAATCAAAGTACTATGCACTATTTCATTATGATGCATTCTTATACGTTCACTAATTTCGACAGCTTGATTTTGTTAGCTATGTTATGAAGGATTTTTTTTATGTTATTATCTTTCAGCTATGGTTAAAGTAGGAGATAATCACTGGTACGGAAAAAGTGTTCCTCAAAACATCACATTTGCTGCTGAAATGTACGCAGAAGCCGCCTCTAAAAACAATCTCCCACAGGTAACACTCGTTAGTTCTCTTGAAAATACCCGAAGACTTTCCGAATTTTCAACCAATTAGAGATTTCAATCTATCAGGAACTTGAAAGAACACTCTACGTTGTTACGTCGGGCTGACATAAAATAGGGGACATTTATTGCCTTTTCGACCTGGCCCCGTTTCTCGACGACCCCGGAAACCTTTCGGGGCTGCAAAGCCATTTATAGTTAATATGTATGCGCCTGAAACTTCCTGTATGAAGGGAACCTCTGCTGATATCAAGAATATGTACATAAAACAGCGCTGAAGTCATGTTTTGAGATTTTGCAAAGACTTTTCGGGTGCGAAAACCTTTCAGGACCTTCGAGAAACGGGCGCAGCGGTTCACTGGAGCCGCACTGATAAAACTAGCTAAGGTTGATGAAGTTTTAGGGCCAACAATTTTTTCTTTAAAAAAAAAAGCCTGCTTTACTGCTCACACATAACTTTGTTTTGGTTCCAGGCGGTTTACAACTTAGCTTACATGGTGGAATATAACTATTCTTTGAATGGAATTCAGTGGAACAATGTCGACAAAAATGATTTTCTACAAGGGAACCTCACGTTTGCTGCTTCACTGTACAAGAAGTAAGTCCTCTGCTTCAAGACTGTTATTGCAAAAGGAAATTTATTGACCGGTGTTAAACTGTGTTACTGTCAACTGGTTAAAATTGTTATCGCAAACGGAGATTCGTCAGATTGAGATGGGTTTGTCATCCAACGCCTCTGCAAAATGTCAACGTATTTTTCCGTATTATTGTTCCCAAATCAATCGAAAAACCCACACAAGGATAATCTAGTGAGAAGGTAATTCTGAATTATATATAGGATCGTAAAGTTTGGTGAAAATTGCGTACGAAAACTGAACCGTTGAGGAGTAAAAACCGGTTATTACAATCACCTATAAACTAGATCAAAATCTGCGATATCGAATTAAAACATGGGCTCGCGTAGATATGGAATTTCTCCGCAAGTTAGTCACAAGTGTCCAACTCGATATCTCACGAGTGAGCGCAGCGAATGAGATGCAAAGTTGAACGCGAGAAGACAAATTCCGTATCTACAAAGCAGCAAGGTATTATTTTGTTCATTGTATTAACATACTACAAACGACTTTTTTGAATGAGAGACTATAAACTGCAAGGGACCGCATACGATAAACGCTGCCAACGTAGGATCTACTAGAGATCTGATCAGCCAAAAAAATATGTGTATAAAGATTAAACTGCAAGGCTGATACTACGTGAAAAACGTTTCGAGACACCAACATGACCAGAACCGATAAAGCAGGATCGCAACTGTGGACAGCTGTTTCGCTCTTGTTGGAGCTCGTCAGCACAGTGTAGCGAAGATATGTAACGCCAGCCAAGAGCCAACGCACATAAATTGCACAATGACCCGTTCACTATATCAAGTTCCGTACTTTGAACTCACTTGCGCTCCGAGACACGCGTTGCCACATCACGTGCCCCGGAGCGCAAGAAGACCAAAGTGTCACTATTGGTGTCTCGAAAAGCAAAAAATAAATGTGGCTAGACAAAGCCAGCCTAAACATTCAAACTTTTTTGACAAATTTTCGAAGATTTCCGACCACTTTCCGAGGATTTCCGAAGATTCTACAAAAGTAATCCGAAACCCACACCAAGGTTTCCAAATATTTTCGAAAACTTCCGCAGATGTCGAAAAATAACCGAAGATTGTCGAAGACCTCCGAGAAAGCTCCGAAGATCATACACCAACAACTTAAAGTACAGTTGATGGGTTAAACATGCACCAACTTGTGTTATGGATATCATCACAGTACAAAAAAAATACGTAATTCAAGCGAATAAATACACATGTAAAATTAAGGTTTTCAGTCTCGGGGCTGGAAATTCTTGTAAAACACTGCAGTTTATTTAATAGTCGAGTCCAGCTCCTCGAGAACCATTCTGTTGCATTGTAGATGCCGTGATGCTTCAGAGAACAACAACGAATCTTTCTTGCCCTGTGCGTTTGGTGTTGTGAGAGTCAAACTTAAGCTCTTTTGGCAAAACAACTCAATGTTGGCTCAGGTAAGATTGTGTTCTCCATATTTTGGAAAATACTGCACAAAACCGGGGTAGTCACAGCTTTTAAAAACTATCTAGGCAATTTTGGCGCGCAAAGCTGACATTTTTTTTATAAAAATTGATAATTTTTAGTTCAAAGATAGGATTTTTTTACAAATTTTAAACAATTTCCATTTTAGCGGGAAAAGCATGCGCGCCGTTTGTGTTGAGCGCTGTGCTTTAGTAAAGCAAATTCACACAGGAATTAATACGGTACGTGGCGTTGGCAATCAGACACACATATACAGATTGATGTTTGAGACGACGATTTCTTGCGAAAAGGCTTGTTCGAATTGAAAGTTAATTTATATTTTTGGCCAAAGGGAATCGTACTGATAAGAATTTTGTTCTTTCTCTCTATATTTCTAGGCATGTGGTGTGATGGCGACGTTGCTTGTTGGACTATTGACAATTTGGTGTTTTTCTGCGACGGAAACGGGCCCTAACATGGAATACTGACACAAAACAGGATAGAATACAGCAAAAAGGACAATGACACCTACAAATAGATAATATTTTTTATTTCTTGGACACAGTTCTCTAAGAAGGAGCGTCGAGAAAGAATACACTTTTTCACATTAGCGGGGAATTCAGTGAAATGGATTGACTGTAAAAAGGATAGAATTTCTTTAAATTTTACTGCAGGCAGATAATGAGTTACTTGTGCCAGAAATGCAAAAAAAATTGGGGGTCGCCGTCTTCGTTTCAGAGATAAAGCGTGTGGTAAACTATACTGATTTCGAAAAATTGTCGCATATCATTGAGCACGCTCTACAGGGGTTTATAGTTAAAAATATCGAAGGTGAGTCAACGGAGGCAAACGATCTTAGTCATATTTTGTAGAAGTGGGTCTGTTGCGTAAATAATTCCAAATCTTACTAACGTTTTCACAAAATTTAACCTTTAAGAGGCATTTGAGACCGCCGCACAGATGCACGAAGAGCTACTAAGAACGGAATTCGATGGTGCATTTTGCCAAAAATTTAAACTTCTAGTCGATAGATTTTTTTCATTTTTTCCCTAAACGTAGAAAATCAGTAGAGAAAATGATCCATCGAAAGAAAAATTGGGGTCACCGAACGTCCAAGATCGTTAAATCCAGTCAAAGCTCTAGCAATGGCCATCTGCCTTATCATTTGTTTATTTTATGACTTAGCGCGCGCGCTCATGGATGACGTGGCATGTGAATTTGCGTGCGCAGTAAGGATGCGCAGAAACAATTAGCGCGAACGCCATAGCGTGTACTATTGAGTTATGGTGCACGCGGGAGGTTGCTAAGCACGAAAGAAGCGTAAGAGTCGCACAAGGCGATAGCCGAGTGCGACTCTAGCTTCTTGAGTGCTTAGCAAACCTCCCAAGTGCATCCATAACTCAATAGTACACGCTATGGCGTTTACCATTTGTTTTATAACATAACATTGAGACAGAAGTCAACAGAAGTCTTTTAGAGTCCATACCACGCTGCTCGCGTCAATGTGTCACGCAATGCCTTTTTCAGCTCGCGCTCTGAAAAAAACATTTTCTTTGACGTTGATATTGTGGTAAAAAACAAATCGAAATGTGGTTTATCGTGGTCTGCACTCTTACCGACAACGAATACGTGTCATTACTCGTTTCTCAAACATTTTTCTCGTATTATTTCTGCATAATAAGCGAGTTTGTAAAAGTTTTTGAAAGGAAAGTCTGACGCGTACAAGCAGCTCATTTGCATAATGCAGCGCGTGCACTTTCAAGTTCGAGTCGGTGTTTTCAGTTGTCAAGACAATTTCGTTATCTTTGATATTGTGGTAAAAAAAAAATCGAATGTGGTTTAGCGTCGTCTGTACTCTTATCGACAACGATACGTCTCATCACAGCGGTCAAAATGTTGTCCGCAACAAATTGAGCTACATCACAAAGCGCGCGCTCTGCTTTAGTTATTGAGTACGTCAGCAGCATACACCCATGGGCAAATAGTAGATGCGGAATTAGCCAATCAGAGCGCGCGCTTTGCTTTAGTGATGTTATAAT
>JAHPZR010027202.1:0-25000 GCA_019787425.1 Platygyra sinensis
TTTCGAGTGTATAACGCCCCAAATTATATTTCAATGGCTTAAGGAGGTTCAATTTTTGGAAGCTATTTGATGAATTTTCAATATATGCGCTCGCCAAGATAAGTTTGAAGACAAAGTCAAGCCAAGATGTTCATGAACTGTCACGTCTTCGATAATATTATTGTTTAAGATCAGTGGAGGGTGAACGTGTTTGTCTCTTTTGGCCGAAAACAAACAATTGCTTTACTCTTAGTCTTACATATATAGTGCAAAAAGACCGAGGCATTCAAGAGTTTAGCGCTGCAGTGTTACAGTAACTGTTATGCAAGACGAATGCTGGACATGTAGGTAGCGGTTTTCCCTGTAAGGTCGGGTAAGAAAACGACAGCAGGAGACAAAGGTAAACTGTGCATTCTTTTCATTTCTTTATTTACTCTCTTACTACTCAACAAAATTATGTGCTCCCTGTGCTTTAGATATCATATCTATCATGATAAAGGGAAATTATAATCGAACCTTCTCTAACGGCCACCTCTCTACAATGGCCATTTCTTTTGTCTTGGGGACAGTCCATACATTCACTCTTATTTCAACCTCCCTACAATAGTCGCCTGTTCACTAAAACCTGGTTTTGACTAGCGACGCAAGCACAAGAGCAATCACAAGCGCAATCACTAGCGCAAGCAAAAACTCAAGCAATAGGGATGACCCAAGTGAAAAAGAAATTCGACCCAAACACAAGCACAAGCAAAATCATTCAAACCTTACAAACTATTTAGGCGAGAGGGACAGTATTTTCATTGGCCAAACATAACCACATGTGGTAAGTAAGGTATTTCGTTGCAGCGCTAACTCAAGTATAAGCGCAAGAACAAGAAAAAAGAAAAAGAATTGATCCTTGTGCTTGGGCTTGTGCGCTGACTGTTGTGTGAGGAGAGAAAACCAGATCATTTAGTATATTTAACATATTCCGTTTCGCTGACAAAAATATAGAAATCTAACATAGATTTATTTGTTTTAGTTCTTTTTCAGGAGACAATTGCGTACATTAGTGTTTTTGAACAGAACTTTCAACTGACGGAGCTCTTTCTGCATAACGTTATCCTCTTGTATTAGACTTGCAATCGTTCGTTTTTCGCATACATTAGTTCATAACTTAGCCTTATATTTTTTCGTTCGCTCAAAAAAGTTTTAATTCCGATCTTCGGTGCGTGCGGTAGGAAGCGGGACTTCTTGGACAATTTCGAATATCGTTGGACAATTGGAGTATAGTACAGATTCGTGGTCAAGGCATGGACACTCAAGACATAGTAATTTTTGCAAGGACCACCGTGACAAAATAGAAGTACCGGATCCTCTTGATGTAGAGGATCTAATCAGCGATAAGTTAAATTATAGACGAAAATTAGTAAGGCTGATTAAACAGTATAGGGATATATTTTCCAATATTTCGGAAGGCACAGCCTTGCTTCTTCAGGGTGTTACAGAGAATGGCTCTAGTTTTAAATGTTACAAATTTAAAATATGGGAAAAATACGATACGACTAGCAAAAAGAAAAATAATAACAAAAGACTGATAGACAGGGCTAAGTAACAAGTAACAATGAAAGAAGTGACGTAAAGATTTAAAAATTTGAAAATATGGGAAAACGTTACAACCTGAAAAACAGTAATGACAGCTATAAATAGTACAAATGAACTAAACATAGAAAGCTGATGCAAAAGAGACCTACTAAGTTTCATCTTTCTTATTGAGACCATGTGGTTCAAGGGTTTGACCTCTTTCAATGAGATATGCTTCTCTTGCTTTACGTACACTGTCACGATTAGATTTACCGAGTTTAAGAGGAATAGGTTGCATGTCAGTACTTAGCGCTGTGATTGTTAGACAAAATATGTTCGGATACTGTGGTGGGCTTAGAGCTGTTAGTTAGTCAACGCGTCTGCGATGTTCGTTGAAGCGGTCTTTAAGTCTACGTTTGGTTTCTCCTATGTATTGTTTGTGACAGTGGTTACATTGTATCATGTAGATAACGTTTTTGGAGTTGCAGTCAATGTGATGATTAATAAATCTAGTTTGCCAGTAGAACTAAATGTATAATAAGTAAGTCCGTCGTTTATGTAATTGCATGTTAAGCAGTTGTTCCCACAACGGAAAGAGCCGCGATGTGCGTTAGCAGCGGTAGACGGTTAATGAAGTTTAGCACTAACTAATATATTACTAAGGTTGTTGGACCGTCGGAAGGCAACAAAGGGTTTAGGAGTTTGAAAACGTTAGTGCAACGGGGAGATGGAGACAAAATGTTGAAGTGTTCGTTAATGATGGATGATATGTAGCGAAGAGCTGGATTATATGTTATGTTGAGGGGTACCCTTTTCCGGGGCGGGAAAAGGCGGGCCTTTTCTCGCCCCGCCCCCAAGCAAGGAAAAAGGCCCTGGGGAACGAGGTTGATGGACATTTGGACTGTCGTAGATTCGTAGTCGAGGCATCGTTTTAGTTTAAGTTTAGTTCGTGTAAACGTGTGAAATAGAATAAATGTTTATCTGATAAACACTTTTTGCCTTTCTAAGTTACAGGTTAACCGTAGCAAACACCTGCTATTTCGTTGTAAGATCATCACTGTAATAAGTGTTGAACTGTAGTTACTACCTGTGATAGTCTCGTGATAAATTGTTATCTACCTGTATTGTTTTGAAGGCTATTAATTTTGTAAACGACGAATTCCGTTATAGCCAATTGAGCCTTAGTTAAGACCTTTTAATAGCTTTACGTAATCCTTCAGAATTGAGCTTTCAGCTGAAATAGTCGTGCCTTGTAAAACATTCTTTGGTTTCATTTCTTGCTTTATACATTATGGTTATATTCTGGTTATGCTCCGGTTATGTTCCGGCTGCATTCTGGCTATGTACTTGGGTTAAAACGATATCATTGGAAGTTCTAAATGCTGTTTATATTTCTGAAGATAATTCCCTGTAATAGATTCCGGTACTGATCCCCGCAGGCAGAGAGTTTGCCCAGGTTTTTACAGAAGTGCTTTCCCCGGCCAAAAACCTATTATCACAGGTGGATTCGAGAAACGCCGGATCAACGACCCATTTAGCAAATTGCTCTGGCATATTTTGCTCAAAGATACCCTTAAGAGACCTTTTTCTAAAAATCATATTTATAGGTTCCAGCGAATTTTTAAATTTTAGAAAATCGCGAAAATTTGAAAGCGCCGCCAAAGTGAGGTTTTTCGTGTAATACAAATATGTAAATGAACCGGGGACACTTCCCGGTATGGGCTACTTAGGTACGTGCGGCCCCAAAGGGTAGGGTTTTTCAGCCTTTTTTGGTCATAAACAGGGTGTCAATTTTAACCATTTTGCCGGTCATAATTTAACTGTAGTCTTGAGCTGGGTATGTTTTTTAGAAGGAGCTCAGTACTTTTTCATCGTTTCTATACTGATAAGACAGATCAACAAAAGCCCTTGACGATGCCTTTAACATCGGTCTCAACTAGGGAACTAAGTACAAGGCAGGTCTAAAAGAGGATATTAATTTAGGATCAAGTCGTACAGAGGGTATCGATTTCTTTTTCAAGCTGTTAGGCAACGAATGCGCGCAGTTTATTCAGCTGTCAATTATCGTTATTGCGCATGTCTGTCAGCCAACGCCTACTTTTTGTCTTCAACTTACCAATCAGTCAGTGTCAAGGGAGTACGATAATCTGAGAGAACACATCCCCCATACATGGGGCCTGGCCTCTTTCAACGATAATTTTTTTCTTATTGTAGCGCTGGTCAAACTGCGAGACCATTTTAGGAAAGATACCTGATTGGTCAATTTAAATGACGTAATGGACATTCAAGTTTTAAAAATTGCACCGTAACCAGGATGAGACATGTTGTAAATCTGAAAGACGTTCTCTGGTTAAAAATTGATTAAAAATTATAAGCTTTCGGCTATCTATCTATAGCCTTTAACGAATGAAATATAAAAAGCGCGAATTAAAATATATACGAAAAGGGGTGTAAAAAATTCGATGCGGGTGAGAACTAGAATATGAATAAGAATGATCTAGAAAAAATTACAATAAAATAGAGTATTGTCTCGGTAACGGTTTAGAATTATTGTCCGCGTTAACAGTTTTAGCGGTATGCCAGGATTCCAAGGTTTTTCTAACACGGTAGTTGCCTTTGTCAATTACGCATGCATTATTGAAGTCAATAGAGTGGTCATTCTTCCATGCATGGCTGGCAATGTTTGACCCTTTCGCGAAATTTTTTAGGTTTCTTTGATGTTCTTTTTTCCGCGTTGAAAAGCATCTTCCAGTTTCGCCAATGTAACTCCACGGACAGTCCGAGCACGGAATTTTGTAGACAACATTGCATTGTTGGTCCACGGGCTGTCTTGTTTTTGGGGATGGGAATTCTTGCTGAAGGGTTTTAAGAGGTTTGGTGACGACTCGAATTTCTTGTTTGCGTAATAATCTCATGAGGGGCTCTGTCAAGCCGCTAATGTATGGAAGGCACGCAAATCCATGGGGTGTATTCTGTGGGTCAGCCCAACTAAAGAACATTGCTACCAATTCTTCTGGTGATGGTACAGTTGGTGATGGTGGCTTCTTTCTATTTTTGGAAATATGAGAGATGACTGAGGACGGGTAGCCATTGGCTTTTAGTGCATCTGTGACATAGTTGGTCTCGCGTGATTTTCCTTCGTTAGTGCTTGGGAGATTAGACGCACGGAATAACAAGGTAGAGGCCGTGCTGATTTTGTGTTTTCTCTCATGATGTGAGGAGAAGTCTAGATATCTATCAGTGTGGGTTGGTTTTCGATAAACATCGATGACAGCAACACCATTTTTTCTTGACACTAAGGTGTCAAGGAAGGCAATTTGTCCATTGTTCTCTTCTTCAATGGTAAATGTGATCTTAGGGTCGACAGCGTTTAAGGTGTCGTGGAAGGAATGGACAGCAGCTTTCTTGATGACAACAAAGCTGTCGTCAACATATCGTTTCCAAATCCTTGGCGGAACAATGGCGGAGCTGATGGCTGACTCTTCTATCACTTCCATACAGAGGTTAGCGACAATAGGGCTAACAGGGCTGCCCATGGCACAACCATGAATCTGCTTGTATGTGCGATTATTGTAGACGAAATAGTTGTTTGAAAGAGTGAAGTCAAGGAGAGAGATGATGTCATCGGTAGAGAGGTTTGTTCTGGTCTGTAGTGTGTTATCACAGTTCAGTTTATTGCGGATATAATCACAAGCTTTATTTACTGGGATAGCTGTGAAAAGGGACACCACGTCAAATGACACCATGACTTCGTCATCCAAGATTTCGATGTTAGCTACTTGTTTCGCGAACTGGGAGGAGTTGAGGACAGAATAACCATTAAGGTTCTGTATCGGAGAAAGGATATCTGATAGAAACTTAGATGTGTTATAAAGAGCGGAGCCGATACATGAAACGATTGGTCGAAGAGGGCAGCCAGGTTTATGGTGTTTAATAGAGCCACGAATGGCAGGTAGAGAACCATCTGTGGAATGAAGTTTGCGATAAGTAGCTTCATCAATCTTATTTTCTCTTTTTAGAGCGAGGAGCTTGCTGTTCAGTTCTCTTTCAATTTTGGTGGATGGCGACTTGTAAACTTGTTGATAAGTGTCGGGGTCACTAAGTAGAGCTTCCATCTTGGTGTCATAGTCGGATCTGTCTAAAACAACGAAGCAGTTCCCTTTGTCAGCTTTTGTTATCACACGTTCAGGATCATTTTTCAAGTCCTTTAGGGCTTTTTGTTCAGCTTTCGTGATATTTTTATGTGGTGGAATTCGAGCTCTATGGAGTAAAGAAGCCGTAGTGGTTCGAATGGCGTCTTTCGAGTCATCGGGGAGGCGGGAAATGGCGGCTTCGACCTCAGAGACAATGTCTTTAACAGGGATGTTTCGTGGTGTTGGAGCGAACTTGGGGCCTTTCTCAAGTAGAGAACGTTCTGCCGTAGAGAGAGGTTTGTGTGATAAATTACACATAAAGCATTGGAAAACCATTGGACTCCGAAGTCTTTGAGATTTAAACCACCTGGCAACCATCCGATGTTCAAAAACATTATGGAACGGGCCAGCAAACATTGTATGCGAGCACGAATCTCTATTTGTCACAACAGAATCCGAGTTCTGAAGAGAACGCTCGAAGAATCCAAACAGCAATTATCGACCTTAGTCACCGAAGACATCTCTTCCACGCTTCTACAATACTTAATTAAGAGATCGCAATCAGTCCGCAACAACATTGAAGCGAGACACGAGAACAAGTTTACAAATTTAAGGATGGAAGCAAAAAATGACAGCTCTAATACGATCGACAGAAAGAACTGGGTGATTAATTTATCACACAAACCTCTCTCTACGGCAGAACGTTCTCTACTTGAGAAAGGCCCCAAGTTCGCTCCAACACCACGAAACATCCCTGTTAAAGACATTGTCTCTGAGGTCGAAGCCGCCATTTCCCGCCTCCCCGATGACTCGAAAGACGCCATTCGAACCACTACGGCTTCTTTACTCCATAGAGCTCGAATTCCACCACATAAAAATATCACGAAAGCTGAACAAAAAGCCCTAAAGGACTTGAAAAATGACCCTGAACGTGTGATAACAAAAGCTGACAAAGGGAACTGCTTCGTTGTTTTAGACAGATCCGACTATGACACCAAGATGGAAGCTCTACTTAGTGACCCCGACACTTATCAACAAGTTTACAAGTCGCCATCCACCAAAATTGAAAGAGAACTGAACAGCAAGCTCCTCGCTCTAAAAAGAGAAAATAAGATTGATGAAGCTACTTATCGCAAACTTCATTCCACAGATGGTTCTCTACCTGCCATTCGTGGCTCTATTAAACACCATAAACCTGGCTGCCCTCTTCGACCAATCGTTTCATGTATCGGCTCCGCTCTTTATAACACATCTAAGTTTCTATCAGATATCCTTTCTCCGATACAGAACCTTAATGGTTATTCTGTCCTCAACTCCTCCCAGTTCGCGAAACAAGTAGCTAACATCGAAATCTTGGATGACGAAGTCATGGTGTCATTTGACGTGGTGTCCCTTTTCACAGCTATCCCAGTAAATAAAGCTTGTGATTATATCCGCAATAAACTGAACTGTGATAACACACTACAGACCAGAACAAACCTCTCTACCGATGACATCATCTCTCTCCTTGACTTCACTCTTTCAAACAACTATTTCGTCTACAATAATCGCACATACAAGCAGATTCATGGTTGTGCCATGGGCAGCCCTGTTAGCCCTATTGTCGCTAACCTCTGTATGGAAGTGATAGAAGAGTCAGCCATCAGCTCCGCCATTGTTCCGCCAAGGATTTGGAAACGATATGTTGACGACAGCTTTGTTGTCATCAAGAAAGCTGCTGTCCATTCCTTCCACGACACCTTAAACGCTGTCGACCCTAAGATCACATTTACCATTGAAGAAGAGAACAATGGACAAATTGCCTTCCTTGACACCTTAGTGTCAAGAAAAAATGGTGTTGCTGTCATCGATGTTTATCGAAAACCAACCCACACTGATAGATATCTAGACTTCTCCTCACATCATGAGAGAAAACACAAAATCAGCACGGCCTCTACCTTGTTATTCCGTGCGTCTAATCTCCCAAGCACTAACGAAGGAAAATCACGCGAGACCAACTATGTCACAGATGCACTAAAAGCCAATGGCTACCCGTCCTCAGTCATCTCTCATATTTCCAAAAATAGAAAGAAGCCACCATCACCAACTGTACCATCACCAGAAGAATTGGTAGCAATGTTCTTTAGTTGGGCTGACCCACAGAATACACCCCATGGATTTGCGTGCCTTCCATACATTAGCGGCTTGACAGAGCCCCTCATGAGATTATTACGCAAACAAGAAATTCGAGTCGTCACCAAACCTCTTAAAACCCTTCAGCAAGAATTCCCATCCCCAAAAACAAGACAGCCCGTGGACCAACAATGCAATGTTGTCTACAAAATTCCGTGCTCGGACTGTCCGTGGAGTTACATTGGCGAAACTGGAAGATGCTTTTCAACGCGGAAAAAAGAACATCAAAGAAACCTAAAAAATTTCGCGAAAGGGTCAAACATTGCCAGCCATGCATGGAAGAATGACCACTCTATTGACTTCAATAATGCATGCGTAATTGACAAAGGCAACTACCGTGTTAGAAAAACCTTGGAATCCTGGCATACCGCTAAAACTGTTAACGCGGACAATAATTCTAAACCGTTACCGAGACAATACTCTATTTTATTGTAATTTTTTCTAGATCATTCTTATTCATATTCTAGTTCTCACCCGCATCGAATTTTTTACACCCCTTTTCGTATATATTTTAATTCGCGCTTTTTATATTTCATTCGTTAAAGGCTATAGATAGATAGCCGAAAGCTTATAATTTTTAATCAATTTTTAACCAGAGAACGTCTTTCAGATTTACGACATTAAAGTTATTCCTCAGTATTGCATGCCTACTGCGCATGATTTTTTCGGCTCATAAACGCATGCACGTACACCACATAAGGGTTTTCCCTCAAACTAAGCTCGACAGCGAAATAAATGTTCGTTTTCTTCTAAACGAGCATCGTGACCAATACTTTTTATTGCATAATTCTGGCGTAAAAATATCTTCTTAAGCTAAAAAATTAAGAAAAAAATTGTTCCGAAAGAAAAAAAAGATATATTTAGAAGAGTGCACAAAACCTTTACTCAAGGATGTGAATTATGACCTCGAAGACAACGAGAAACGTTTGGGCTCAATGTCTTTAAATAAATTATATATTACATTGTTCCATGCACCCGCGACTTTCTACCTATAAAGATTTTTTTTTGTGAGGATTGCTTTAATAACCTTTACGTGATTAGGCATAAATGACGCAAGATGGGTCCATCATAGTCTTTAGCTAGCATAGTGACCTATTCTTTTTATTGCATTTTTCGAAGCAGTGAACATTCAGGGAAAGTTACAAGAAAAATTGTTTGGCAACTTTTATTCCTGAGGAATCTCCTTAACGTTAATCAAGTATGCCAAAAAATAGCCCTTGATTTTCGAAGCGCAATTCTACGGTGGCTCCTAAGTACAATTCGCAAGGAAAGAGGAAGAAGTTTTAACTGTCCGAGGCTTTAAAAAAGCTTTTCAAAATTAATTAATAAATTCAATTAAAGTGGGTCACTACTGCTCATGCGTTGCGCACCGCCTCTTTCCTTCTTACGGGATGAGTTACTAATGGACCCCTAATGGAGTGTATTACCGTTTTCATGTGACGTCATCGGCGTTTCCAAATTGCATCCTACTTAAAATTTAGTTCCATCAAATGTAAGACCCTCTAATATATTTGGTTTTTACAACGTTTAAGCTCGACAGCGTCCTTCATTTTGTAACAGAGCGCGTTTGAATTTCAAGTTTTCAGTGCGTTGCGTGTCATCAAAGATATCAAATGGCGGCCCGATCCCGACAAGAAGGCTCTTGCGAAGATCAAACATGAGTCATCGCGTAAGTTTTTGCTAACTGAACAGTTCTTGCTCTAGAGGAGGAATAAATTTCAATGTGTCAGGGCTCTAGAAAAATAACGTTTCCTTTAAGTAGCAAAACTCAACGACAGATGTTTCTGTTACTTACATGTAACAGCCGCCATGTTTGTTTCCCTTCGAGGGGCACCAACATGGCGTCTCTTTACAAAGCTCTATAAATTTGGGTGAAACCCCTCTCCAAATAACGCACGAATGGAAAACGTACAGACCTCAATCTTGGCGGCGTATTTTATACAACGATCATCCATCATATCCCAGATTCATGAGTCAAGTTATTGAATGGTTTCGATTTTTCATCTTGTGATAAATCATGCCATCAATATCAACTAATGCAAAGGTTTAATACTGAGTTTCATTAGCCATGATTTTGCCATAACTATGTCAAGAAAAAGTCTTGTGTAAACCTTGGAAACAGCTTTTTTCACCTTTGCAAACAATATTCTCTCTGCCACTACAGTCTTAGAAAGATGGTTTATTATGAAATCCGCTAAGTGATGTGCTTTTAGCACTCTTCAACATCGTTTTCTCAGAAAAGCTAATTGTCATGTGGCTTAAATACTCTAGCACATCACTTCAAGTGAGACCAACCGCGACTTAAGTGTCTCCCAAAAATGCAAATTTCTCTTCTAATAATATTTTGGAAGAGTTTTCCAACTTTAGATTACCGTAAGTGAAATTTTTGAAGCCTTAATGACAACTGATTAGGAGGGTACAATCTGTATCCTTTGAGCAACGTCGAATTGAAAGAATATGATCCAGGAAGCGATGTTGTGAAAGTTACTGTTACATGTAATTACTGATAAACGACAAAGGAACTGAAAAAAAAAACTATGCGATTACTGAAATACATAAACTTTCCTGGTAATAAAATCACAATTCAATTGAAATCCACAGACCAAAGAAAATATCATATAGACAATGTTTAACTACAGGTAGAATATAGAGAAGATCGAAATCGCTTCAACTTATCTGATTTACCATAAACGCGTTCGTGGTTCAGTTCCGTGTGTCGCTTTAAATGATTGAAAATGACAATTGTCTAAAACTTCTTCGAGGCACCTTTCTTTATCAGTCTTAAACAGGTTTTTTACTCACCAAACAAATAAAACTGCCAACTTCACTGACCTCAAAATGCATCAGTTCAGTTTTGCATTCCAGAGCTGAACCGAGAAACGTTGTGCAAAACCAATGCCAGCTGTATTGATGTAGTTTCAGTTTGGCCATACAGAAGTTTTCCACGATGATGTTCTCGAGCAAAGAGTAAGAATTAAGCTCCGGTGATAAGTCTAAAAAGTACTAAGTAATTTTCAACGCAGCACTAGGATAAGTAAGGGCTTATTAATATTATCGGTCCTAGATGTACAGTGTAGCTGTAGAAAGTCAAAGTCGGTTGAAACTCGCGTCTAAAATTCCAATTCATTCGTTAGGTCTTCTCCCCGTAGATCACAGCGCGGCGAAGAAATGCTTAGGTTGGCAGCTCTCAGTTTAAGTGGATCGAATGCGCGAATTCACATAACTGGCTCAGTCTTAACTTGGCTCATGGTCTATGTAGTGGGCTTTCAGTTTCAAGAATTAAGTTTACCTCGGCCGCAGACATAGGATTTCCAAGGCAGGGAAGCTGTTATCACTTCAGTTTGTTCCTCTTTTATTTTGAACTGATCACAGCGAATCATCTTAGCAAATGAATGACACGAGTCAGTTGACCTAGTTGCACCAAAGTAGGCTTCAGATGTTTAATTTCTGAGTCAAAACATACACAAGAACAGAAACGGATAAAGATGCATTTTGCTAACAGGCTAAGGCTCGTAGATTTACCTACAGCTATGCCTGTGCATATTGTTTTATTACCAGTTGCAGCTCTTACAGTCTGTAAAATTTCGCGGACCCCAAACAAATGTTCATAGCTCACTAGTATGTCATTACTGAGGATTTCGGCGTAACAAGGCTGATTGACTTATGTCTCTTTTCGTTTTATGTTAACGTCATTTTCCAGTTTCATCTTAACTGCACCGAATTCATGAGGCCCGTTGCAAATACTCCTTGCACAGGGAAGACTAAAGGACTCTCCCAAGTCAGTGATCTTTATCTCACTTAGCATGGGGCTAAATCCTGCTAATTTCAGTTGAATTAATGCAATGTTTATTCCTTTCAACTATAAGCCTGCTGGTTTTCTAGAGGTCACCTCGCCATTCATTGAAATACTTGTAAATTATCAATGTATTAGGTAAAAAGGCAAATAAACTAAATCTTGAATCTTCACATTCGACAGCCCTTGGTTTATGCAGAAAGTGAAAGATAAAGTGAAACGTGGTTCGCTTTAGTCTAAGAATAGCGATGGATCACACTTGATATGAAAATATGGGAGGACTACGTAATAAAATCCCTTAATTATAAGCTTGATATCCCGGCTTCAGCTTAAGTCTTAACTGTTTCCCTGTTTAAAAGCAGAAAGCAAACAGATCATATCTAGTAAAAGTTTGTAATTACGACCGAATAATGGAATGGTCTTGAGAGTAGGGTGGAATCAGTATACTGTCGCCTTACACGTCTCTAAACCTCTTCACAATTTAAACAATCATTCTGGGACAGATGGATGATCTGATTTGGAAAGCAATCAAGAAATAAAGTGAAACTTCAAACAAAGTGTTAAGGTTGTACATTCGAAAAGCAAATCATCATTCGATGATCGTTTTGCTCTGACTTGAAATTGTGACAAGAAGAGGAAATCTTCTACAACTCCTTATAATCAGCAACAGTCTTTTAAGTCCTTTAGTCCTTAACGCGATCAAGCTAGATCACAAGGACGCGGAACCATTGCCTCTTGTAATAAGATTTAAGAACGCGTGATTCTATTTATCTGTTGAGCAGTATTTTCCTAAATTTTGAAATGGTTCAAAAAAAGTTACGCAGGTCATTTTACACCAACTTACCTTTACTTTCGACTTATTCACCAGCTGCAGAATAGTTAACACTAATTGGCCACAATCTGCAAGCTGTTGCTGCTGATGGCGAAAGATTGGCACAGTTGCGCACAATTGTTTCCAATTGTTGCAATTGCGCATGTCTACCAGCCAACGCTTTCCTTTTGTTAGGAACTTACCAATCAGCCGTTTAAGTACATACTGCCTGGAGCACGTGAAAACAGCGGGATACCAGAAAGTAATTAGAAAACTTTCTTAATCAAAAAAGGATAATGGGATTAATCATGCGATTAAAAACCAACCAATTAAAAGGTTTATTGTTCACGTCATGGTTTTTGCCACAACTTTGTCAAGAAAATTATTTTTGTGGAAATTTTTGAACCAACTTTGTCACGACGTTAAAGCCAATATTCATTACCACCACTGTCATGGGTAAGGGTCACGTCTGCATACGAGCCAATTGTGGCCCATCAGGCCGGAGCTTATCAGCGGTTTCTATAACATGAAGCGACTAGGAGTATTTCTACTCTAGCATTTCTACTTTTACTTCTGTCATGGACAAATGTGTTATTTCAAACCTCGCTAAGAAACAGCTAAAATTTAAATAATGTGATGTGCCTTGTATACTCTTTAACATTGTTTCTGAGAAAAGCTAATTATGTGGCTTGAATGTTCTAGAACTTCAAGTGAGACAATCCGGCACCTTGAGTGTCTCCCAAAAATGCAAATGTATCTCCTAATAAAAGTTTACAGTCAACTGATAGGGTATTATCAGTACCCATTGCGAAATGTTGAACTGGAAGAAGATCATTGAGAAAGATATAAGCTATGTTCTGAAAGTATCTGTTCTTTGGAGAACAAATAACGACAATGAAACTGGAGTCTGTAGCTATTGTGGCCAAGTTCATGGTTTTAACTATATTATTAATATACATCAATAAACTTGAATGAAAATAAATTCATAATTCGTTTGAAATTCACCTATATTCACATGTAACCGGATCGAAAGTATTCAGTACGGTACATTAGTGAAAGAATGATTCAAATTATCAAATTTCCCAGAAACGCGTTGTGATTCAGTTTCATTCAGGCCTGGGCTCATATGTATGTATGTAAATCTTTATTTAAACACGGAAAATCATCAGTTAAGCTTAAGGAGGTTCGAAAGGGTTTTTCGTTGCTATATTGTTTATGAAACGATGGAAGATTACAAAGAAGGATGCTTAATGGTGTGGGCAAACTATATGTCTCCTTGCAACTCTATTGTTGGGCTATACTTTAAGGGTACTTGTGACGTCATATCAGTTACCATGGCAACGCACAAGGTCCACAAAAGCGTCCTCTAAATTTCAGTTTTTGTAAATTATCTGAGAAACTAATTCGGTGACCTACCATTTTTATTTCTTTGTTGGAAAGTTCCCTAAATTCTTTAACTTTTCAGACAGTATGGAAAAAATTTATCTAGTAGAATTAAATATATTTAAAGAAAAACGCGTTTTATGGCTTACAGAAAATTCCACTAGATAATTTTTCCCGAAACTTTTATATCAGAACTGCCATCGCGAATGGTGCGTGCATGCAAAAAATCAAGATAGGTCACCGAGCGAACTTTCGAGCTAAAAACAATGTTTTCCGCAGATTTTATTTCCGGTTCGCGCGATTTTACGCAGCATTAACTTCCGGTGTGCTGATTTTAATACTGATTCAGCTGACGCGTGCATCTTAGTTATGGCGTGTGTAGATTGCGCGCGCGCGTGCAGCTAAAAACCCTTTCGAGCCTCCTTAAGTTAAAAACTAAAACTAATTACAACTGCTTTACATGATTGCCGGGTGGGAATCCGATATCATGTACCGCAACTTGCCATTCTCTGATATGAGCCCACAAACAGGTCCTGGAACGTTTCCAAAAGCACAGATAACAGTGTCCGAGGTTCTTGGCCAACAACGTCTTAGCACAGCTCGTATGAAGTGCGAGCTAAAGGCAGCTATCTTCAAACCACTGAAGTGAAAATCCGATCTTGTGGCAAGAACAATTTAAAGACGAAGATCACAAAAAATCCACTAGCACGTAAACAGTTTCCTCGCAAAACAACACTGCAAATGACTCTTTTTTTTCTTAGAAATCACGTGATATACTCTTATGATTCAGTTACCCTGAAATTTGGCTACGCTATAACGCAAGTTTCCTTTGCAAGAATTAAATACAATCGAAAAATTATGTCACTATGCCTGCTTTAATTTTTGTCGTAAAATTTCGATCCAGACAGTTTTGTCCAGCATTCTAAGACGTTTGATTTACCCAGTAGAGGTGAAGCTCTTGGAATTACCAACCTAGGCAAATTTCGAAGTAAAAAAGGAATGACTGAAGCTATCAGCTGATGAACCACCAAACCGGATGAAAATACTTGTTGTACTATTATCAAAACAAGGGAAGACTGAAGGGCTGGTTCTCCTAGGCAATCCGCTTGCATCAAGACAAATTGCGCTTGTTGTAGATGAAGCAATTCAATGTTTATTAATTAACATTCGACAACCGTTAGTTTATGTAGAAAGAATAGAGAGCATACTAGATGGGGAAATATATCTCGCCTGCCGACACCTTTGTACCCTTGAGCCGGTCAACTTCAAATTCCCGGAAAACTAATGATCATCAAATCCTTTAAGTTCTGAAGTTGGAGCTTATATCAAACTGGTCCATATTAATTGAACTCTTGTCTCTTATCAAGTTTGCTTCCCCCGTTCTAAGTCTCTGTTAAATCTTGGTCCATTCTTAAAAACAGTGAAAATAATATGCAGTATGACCTCTAAACAGCACTAGAGGATAAAGAACCCGTTGGCAGAATTGGTCTTCACCAGTTTGTAGCAGTGTATTTTCCTGCTCATTGCGGTCTTCGTGCCCTAATCAACTTTGGAAAGTAACTAAGAAAAGATCTGAGAGAAACTGAAAATACTTTAGCCTTCATCGTAATCTAGCTAGATTATCGAATGGATGCGGAACCATGGCTTCTTGTAGTAAGATTCGAGAACGCGTGATTCTATTTATCTCTTCAGTAGCATTTTCCAAAATGTTGACATTGTTCATAAAAGGTACGCAGGTCATTTTACACCAACTTACCTTTACTTTCGACTTACTCACCAGAATAGTTAACACTAAATGGCCACAATTTGCAAGCTGTTGCTGGGCGAAAGGTGCGCACAGTTTATTCCGTACGTATCCAATGTTGCAATTGCGCATGTCTGCCAGACAACGCCTTCTTTCTGCCCTGAACTTACCAATCAGCAACTCCTGTTTTATTAAGTGCTTAATAATTAAAGTGACTGATGATTAATTAATGATTAATGGAGAGCGTATATGCCACGCATGATGGAATTATTCATGCCATTAATATCAACCAATGAAAAGGTTTATTTTTATACGTCGTCATGGTTTTGCCACAACTTTTCCAAGAAAATAATTTTTGTGTTAATTTTGGAAACAACTTTGTCATGACATTGTTTACTAAACGTTGCCACTTCTGTAATGGACAGATGCTTTATTTTCAAAACTCGCTAAGAATATAGTGAAATAAAAATAATGTAGTGTGCTTTGTGCAGTATTCAACATGGTTTCTTGGAAAAACTAATCAGTACGTGTCTTCAATGCAGTGGAACTTCAATTGAGACCAACAGGTGACTCGAATGTCTCCCAAAAATGCAAATTTATCTCCTAATATGTTACAAGAGTTCACAATGAACAGGGCATTATCAGTTCCCTGTGAAATGTTGTTTTCCAAGAATATAAGAAAAGAAAGATAGAGAAAAGATATAAGAAGCTATTCTCTGAAAGAAGCCGTACTTTTAAGAACATAAAACGACAATGGAACTGGGTACTGATGTAGATGTTGTGGCGAACCTCATCGTTTTAACTATGCGATTGGTATACGTCAGTGAACTTTCAAGAAAATAAAGTCTAGTTTGTTTAAAATTCACATATACTGTAACTAATAGAATGTAGTGGACATTTTGATATAATCTGGACGATAAACGAGACCAGAAAGTATTAGTACATCACATTACTGATAGAATTGTTTATCATATCTTAACAAATTTCCCAGAAAAGAGTTCGTGTTTTCATTCTTTGAGTCCTGCTCCCCCGGAATAAGTTACCTAAAGCGACTTATAATTGACATCAATGTTTTAAAACTCCAACGAAATACCTTTCTTTACCGTGAACAAGTTTGTTTCATCTATCCACACCAAACAAATTAGACTGCTAATTTTTCTTGGGCAATACAGCGGTAGAGCTTCGATGGCCAAGAAAACAGTTTCAGATATATGCAAGAGTTTCCATGATGAACACTGATGATCTTGACCAAGAAGCTCAGTTGAATTAAGCTCCGCGTCAGCATAAAGATTATAAAGATAGGTCATCATTTTCAATGGCACAGTAGAAAGCTGTCACTAATATATCTGTTGTGTTGTAATTGAAAAACGAGGCCAGTAAGAAACTGCAAGTGAGTCGTTGACATGAGGCTCAGTGATAAATTCTTGACAGACAAAGAAACATCAATTTGGTTGCATCGCGTTTCCTTTCGAGGTGCTTTTATAAAGTTATTTGAAATAAATTTTCAGAGAACGATTAGAATCGATCAATGCATAGGATTCCCGAGAGAAGCCAGACTCTCAGTAGAATTAAATACATCAAAAGCCACCTCAATTTGCTTCTTTTTCATTTTGAAGTTTTCACAGCGATAATTCGGCAAATGACCACAAGAGTCAGTTGAACTAGTTAGAGTAAAATGGGCTTCAGAGCTTTATTGCTTTAAGTCAAGACGTCCACAAGAACAGGAACGGATGAAGATGCATTTCGCTAAACTAAGATCTTTTATTTACATGCTAGGTTGTAGCAGTGCAGTTCTTGGAATTGCCAACCCAGACAAATGTTTACAATTAATGTATCTTCACAGTTTCGACGTAAAAAGGAATAACTCAAGCTATAGGCTGATGAACCACCAAACAGGATGAAATATTCTCAAAATTAGGGAAGACTTAACTGAGGACTGGCTCTACTGAAAAACCTTTAATTTTGCTTACGTCAGGCTAAATTGCACTCCACTGTCAAAGCCTTTGTGCCCTTGGGTCAATTTCAAATTCCCAGAAATTTCAATTCAGCAAGTTCTGAAGTTGGAGCTTATATTGAACTGAAAGCCATCATCAAAAACGCCTTCATTTACCGAGTTCACTTCTCTTATCAAGTTTGCTTTCCCGTTCTAGGTCTCTGTAAAGCTTGGACCATTCTTAAAAGCAGTGAAAATATAATGCAGCGGTATGAATTTCTAATCAGCACGGAAGGATGGTCGCGTCGGTAAAGAACCCGTGGTCAGAATTGCGTCTTCACCGGTCTGTAGCAGTGTATTTTCCTGCTTATTACGGTCTTCAACGTGTGCTAATCTAATTTTGGAAAGTAACTAAGAAGGTCTGAGAGAAACTGAAATAAAGGTTTTAGATTTTTCATTCAAATAATAGCCATCTTTCTCCTACCCAGTTAAAATGGCTGCAAGCAGGGTTTACATGTGCAGCATTTACGAAACCTAATGTGGTACATTAACAACACGTTGATCAGCTACATGGAATAAAGGTCTTTAAAGTAAGTTGGGAGGAAATGCACGTTAACCCTTCATCGTGATCTAACTAGATCATCGAAAGGACGCGGACCATTGCTTGTTGTAATAACTTCTATAAAGAGCGCAAGATTTAATTGCTTTCTACAACATTGCCCACAACTTTGATCGACGTTTCTTTAATACGCAGTTATAAAATAACAACTCACCTTTACTTTCGATTTGTTCACCGGAACAAGTAACGGACACAATGACAACACCCTTCAAGCTGTTCCGGGCTGATGGCGAACTGAAGGATGCCAACCGCTTATTATTTTTAATAGTCACAATTGCCGCGCATGTCTGTCAGAAAACACCTACGCTTTGTCCTCAATTGACCAATCAATTAAACTGCAATTATCAACAACACGTCAAGCAGGTTTTGTCACACTAGCGGGGCTTTATCTGGTTATTGTGGCGAGCGGTCTGTATGTTTGTGTGACCCGCTGTGATCGATGTGACGGTGGTGGAGGGGGAAATCAGTGTTTAGCTGGAAGAAAGGGCCTTTGTTTTTCAAGAGTTTCTCTTCACGCAACTATGAAGGAAACAAAAATGAGAATTCGATGTAGTCGTTTCTACAAAGAAGGAGAAGACTTCCGTATGTAAGTTTTAAACTTTTATATTTCTTCAATTTTGTTCAGTGGCGGATCCAGACCTTGAGCTAAACGGGGGGGGGGGGGGGGGGTTTGTTTTGCTTGCCCTGCTGGCTACGGTTTCTGTAACATTTGAAGTGACCCCCGAATTGGATAACTCCCGGCACCTTTTGCAGTACCCATTTCAGTTAACACATGCTATCAGTAGGGAAAAATGTGTTTGAGACACTGCCCGACGAAAACAAACTTCCTCTCCTAGGCAATTTTTTCCTATCTACACTCTTTCTGATATTTCGAATGCACTCTTCTTCTTTCTAGATGTTGTAGCCTGAAGCCAACGTGAACAAATCCTGTTTCGATCCTGCTTGGGGGATATGGTGGCTATTGACCAGCAAAAGATGTTTTTTTTTTTCCTGTCGAGTGAAGCACGAATCTCTGTTCGAGAACCGAGAACGTTTCATTTGCGAAAATGACGAAGGGCTCGAAAGGCCCTGTGATCATACTAATTTAATTTGCCTTGCCTAGCTTAAGGACGTTCGCGCCCATTGCTACTGCGCATCTCTAGTGCGCACGCTATTCATTGGTCACGAGCGTGCCACGTCATTTTCAAGCGCGCGCACGGAGTCGAAAACTCAACAAAATATAGAGCTGATGACCTTTACGTTAACTTTGTGTGCGAATATTTTTGTTGGATGCTCGGTGACCCCCATTTTTTTTCGGCAGATCACTTCCTTTTCTGATTCTTTCCATTATACTAAAAAACAAAAAAAATCTGTACGTGGGAAGTTTTAATTATTTCTCATATGCTATTCAAATAGGGTCGAATTTGTACGTGGATACAGGTGTGCGTAACTTAGAAGTTGTATTTTTTAAGGCTAATTCTAGCTGATTTATTGACATATGTAGCAAAGATCTATCAAATAGGCCTATATGTGCTGTGTTAAACACACATAACTTAGATATGATTCTTCAAATTAACTATATGCCGATAGTAATGAATCTGAGCAAAATCGCCTCAAATGACTGGAAATCCTAGAAATGCTATGATCTGTGATACGCCTTATCTTCAAAACGAGTTCGGTGACCCCCGATTTTTTTTACGTTTTTAATCTTAACTTATCATTTTCTACCTGCAGACGAAGTTTAAAAAAAATCTGTGCGTGGGAAGTTTTTGGGCGCGTTTGCACTAATTGTTTCTGCGCATCCTTACGGCGCACGCAAATTCACATGCCACGTCATGCATGAGCGCGCGCGCTAAGTCATAAAATAAGGAAATGATAGGGCGGACGGCCATTGCTAGAGCTTTGCCTGGATTTAACGATCTTGGACGTTCGGTGACCCCAAATTTTCTTTCGATGGATCATTTTCTCTACTGATTTTCTACGTTTAGGGAAAAAATGAAAAAAATCTATCGACTAGAAAATTGAATTTTTGGCAAAATGCACCATCGAATTCCGTTCTTAATAGCTCTTGGTGCATCTGTGCGGCGGTTTCAAATGCCTCTTAAAGGGTTAAATTTTGTGAAAACGTTAGTAACATTTGAAATTATTTAGGCAACAGACCCACTTCTACAAAATATGACTAAGATCGTTTGCCTCCGTTGACTCGCCTTCGATATTTTTAACTGTAAATCCCTGTAGACAGTGCTTAATTATATGGGACAATTTTTCGAAATTAGGGTAGTTTTCCACACGCTTTATCTCTGAAACGAAGACGGTGACCCCCAATTTTTTTTGCATTTCTGGCACAAGTAACTCATTATCTGCCTGCAGTAAAAATTAAAAAAAATTCTATCGACTGGAAAATTTTCGCGCGAACGTCCTTAACACACTACAATGACCCCAGCTACTGAGATCACTCAATCTGGGACATCAGTTATATCTGTTCTTCACGTATGGTCAAGAATTAAAACTATATCAACTTTACCTTGTTTTGTATTTTTAAAACAACATAATCATCAAACTATATTAATAAAAAGATCTTTTTCTATTTTCTGAGTAACATTACAGTGCAGAATTACATTTGACCAGAAAAAAGGGTTATACATAATTATCTCTTGCTTATAGCTATGAAGCTATGATGTTCAACCTGAACTTACAGTAGTTTGAAATGATCTACGGACATAGCGTCCGCTATCAATGCAAGTTCTTGTTTGTATCATAATTACCAGAAATGGTGAAGCAAGGAGTGTTATACATTTACATAGTGAAACTCGAGAATTCTGCCTTTGCTTGTCTAACTGCCATTATAATATTATAGGCAAGATAGGTTTGCTTTGTTATACACAAGTTAAATAAAACTGCAAAGTCGATAACACCTCATTCACAGGATCTGGAGTTGTCATATGTCAATAAGCGATCAAACAATAAAGGATTCATCAGGGCTGAAGAGGCCTGAGTAAACCGGTTGGAAGGCGATTCCAGAGCCGGGAAGTCAACAGGCGAAAGAAAAATACTCGAAAAATCTCCGGCTTGAAAAGACACCAACATCATCTTAGAACTATAGGACAATCACTCTCCAAACTGGCTATGTTGGAGTTACAGAGTACGGAGGACTCTCCTACATAAAAAAGGATAAGCGTGCTCGTTGGAAAGAAAAAACTCGACAAATCTCAGGCTTGAAAAAGACACCAACATCATTTTGGATCTATATTAATAAAGTAATCTATATCTATTTAACAAATAAAGAAGCCTAAGCCATGTATTACACTGTGATAAAACACGATGGTCATTTGTGAACACGAGGGAAATGTAGAAAACACGAGCCGCAGGCGAGTGTTTTCTACATTTCTCGAGTGTTCTCAAATGACCGGAGTGTTTTATCACAGTGTAATACACGGCTTAGGCTTCTTCATTGGCTTTAAAAAACAATAAAACACGCCTTTTCTATGTTTTATACTCTGATAAAACTAGGTTTTTGACCAATCAGAGCGCGCGCAGGGTCTTATCTATATTTAAAAGGTAATCACTCTCCGAACTTGCCGGCTTAGCAAGAGTGACAGAGGCTGTCCTGCCATGATATCGTAGGCACGTCACTCACTTCATAAGCTATTTCGAAGGAACATTCTCATTCTTTATTACAACCAGTCTCCATACAGCTCGAGTAAACATGATGTAATTGCTTAAGGGATCATTGTTAAACCACGAAATAGCAACGACGACTGGCCACTCATATGAATGAGCTTTGTGTCCAAAGTCAAGGACTACAGCATTTTTCTGGTTGTCGGCTATACCACAGACTGTTATCCCTTTCTGAACCATGAGATGACCCAACCGCTCTTTAGGGAAAGATGTTTGTGACAAGGACAGCAACACGGTGAGAGAATCACTTCCTGCCCACTCGTTGATCTCCTCTTGGACGACTTGAGAGATAAAATCAAAATCTGAATTCTTTACATTTTGCTCTAAACGGAAGGTCCACAAATGTGGTGACCAAGGTGGTTTGACTTCTCATAATTCTCCACGAATTTGGTAAACATTTCTTTTGTTTCTTTTTCAATGCAGTGATCAAACTGAGGACGCTTCAATCTCTGCAGTAAATCAAGTAGAGACACTTTAACAAAATCTTGCACGTAGGTATAAATTTCATAAGTGGATCTCACTATTGTTGTAAGGCAGGGAGCATGATAAATATCGTAGGTTTTGCAGAAGTCATGGGCTTGAGCTTCAATTTTTAATGCATCAATTAATCCGCCTGTTTCATCACGAGATGCTTCATTTTCGTTCCTTTGCATGTAATCATATGCAACCCAGCAATAACAATCAAAATCTGCGATTCGGCTCATAAGGTTCGCCAACTGAGTCAACACTTTAGGAGTTTCGGCTTCAAAGGCCTGCAGCTCATCAGCGAAGAAGTGAAACTTCACGGCGGGATCGCCGCATCTTTGAAACAACTCGGAAATGCCGGAAGGAGACAAGACTTCGACTCCAGTGGAAATGCTGTTCAGTTTTGTAAAAAAATTATTGTAAAGTGAGGTTAGTGAAGAGGGAACCACAATAACAACTTTCTGACCCTGCTTGGCACATTCCAAAGCTTTGAACTGCAGCAAAATTGTTTTTCCGCTTCCGGAAGAACCGTTAAAGAATTGTTGGCGTGGGCCACTCCATATGCGCAGCTGTTCAGGATTCAAGAACAAAAATTGTTTTGTCAAGACAGCCTGCTCCGGTCGATCAGCCGTCTTGAAGACTACTTGCGACCCATCCTTACCGCCATGCTTGGTACCCCGTTCGTAGCTCTTCTGCAGGAATTTCTGCTGATCAATCTTCTTCCAAACATCTGAGAGCACTTTGGAGCTGACTTCGCTCTTCTGGCCAATGAAAATATAAATTAAATTCTGTAATTCTCGCTTTTCGTGGGCGCCAAACGCTCTCTTAGCAAATTTGTTTTCCCACCAGTGGACAAAATTGTCAACCGATTGCACGCTTTCTTCTCGAAGACTGATAAAATCAGTTTCGCGATTCTCGCGGCCTGGCTCACTCACGTTTGGCATTGCAATTACTTTATAAACATGAATGGTAGATTCCTTGTAATCAGTCTTGTGATCAACATGTGAGAGAGCATGAATTATTTCTTCTCCAATTCGAAGTTGTTTCTTCGCTTTACTTTGAGCTGACTTACTAAACTTCTTTGGTGCTTTGACTTCGATAAGTATAACACCAACCTGACGGTGAATGATCAGAAAGTCGATTTCGCCGGCAAGATTCGACAACTTGTCTGACGACAAAATGGGATGATCGGCTGGCAGCTTTTGTCGAAGCACATTTTTGATGAACTCAGTGATTTTTACCTGCGCTAGAACAAACATCGGCTGATTGGTTTCTTTCCCGAATTTTTCCAGCATGTGAAAGATTTTGAGTTCCGCGTTATCGCCATCAATGCTCGCTTTTTCCCGATGTTATTAACCGGAGTCGCACCCGAAGCTTGGCCAGTTGGCGCGATGTATCCGAACGGAAAAGCCGAAGGGCACATAACTGTATCGTGATCTGATGAACCCACATACTCGGGATAAATTCTGCTGAAGTGTTCTTCGCAAGCTTGCACTAGGTCAGAAGTGTATTGGCCCGCTGGCCCTTTTACAAAGACAGGAGCCTCCATTGGCCTTCAAGAATGTTTTAAGCTCTACCCGGAAGACACATAGAAGATGGCAGGTCAATTGAATTGCTTGGCTGACTTTAGATCAATTTGCATGTTTTTGGTAGTTTCACAAGCCAACTGGCGAGCACTACATCACGGTAATTTTCATAGTGAAAATTGACTGTTGAATGCCAAAGTCCTATGGCCATAGCTTCAAAAAGTTCGACGATATATGCATTACGATGTAAATTAACATTATATCGTTTCCTTTCTTTCCAGACGCAAACAGAGTTCATTTCTTCATTTTGATCGAGTTAGAAATGAAACAGTGATCTAGAACATTTGATATAAAATTGATCTTTTAGGGAATTTTCCCTTAGCATTGTGATTGGCGGAAAAAATCATGACTGTCTTGTGACTTTGATGACTCATTTCCGAGGGAAAGTCCCAAAATGTCACGTTAGATATTATTTTTGTACGTTTTTTACTAAAGGATACACCTTATTCACAAATGGCCGCCAACCTGGGACGAGCGCGCGGCCAAACATAGAACCGAGGCGTTTTGGGATTAAAATTTGTTTTCGTACAAACTTTGGCCAATTAACTGGCCAACTTACATTGAAATTATCGGTCATCTAAAAGCGATTTCTTTAATGCGACAGTTTCCTGACTGCTAATTTCATTGGGGATGAGTTCGAGTTCAAATATTAATTGCTGTGTTCCTCTTTGCAACCAGAGAGGAACCGGATACGTCAACGGAAAGAGAGTCGGCTTCTTCAATTTTCCGAAAGATCCAAACCTTCGAGCTCAATGGCTGCAGAAGATTCGAAGAGAAGATGGAACGAAATTCAAACTGACGGAAATTACAAAAGTTTGCTCACTGCATTTTCGTGAAAGCGAAATCAAATAATGCCTTGAAGGAAAGAAGATGAGTACGTGTAGACATCACCGCAGTTCCTTCGAAATTTGCATGACGCACTTCACCGCGAAAGAGACCGCCGCCGTCTGCAAGATTTTCACAGAAGAAGAGCAAGCGTCGACTGGAAGAATCATTCACGGAAGAATTATTCACGGTAAGCAGGGACATAACATCTGGAGCGGACGATACAGTTTCTCTCGAAGCAGCTGAAATCATAAATACTGAATCACAAGATTCATGCGAGTCATTACGATTCCATGCAGTTGTTACAAGCTCAAAAGGAAACTGCGCGGTTAGATGA
>JAHPZR010027202.1:30000-40000 GCA_019787425.1 Platygyra sinensis
AGAAACACAACAAGAAAACTATCAAAAAAAAAAAAATCAAAACAGAGGTTTTTGCTTCTCGATAAACCATTGTTTGGCACCCTGAAAAATTAACTCGATACCGGAGTAAACAGTTTTCTTACAGAACTTTTTCTCTACAAAACAAACACAAAGTTTACGGGAAAAAACTAGCCGGCGAGCGGATTTTATTCATTCACAGCACGAAATTAAAGAAATTCTCGACCCTGAATAACACACCTTTTCCATAAATCAGGCATAAAAGTCCATAGAAGAGCCATGGTTCTTGCTCTGCTCTGCCTATTCCCTGCCATCGCTGTGAAAAATACGGGTGTCTCGAACAACACAGACACCCCTCCCCCCCCGAAAACGCAGGACCACAGACCGCAAACTCGAAAACACAGACCTCGGAAAACGCAGAATCGAAAACGCAGACCTCGAAACAGACAGACATCGAAAACACAGACCTCGAATGTTGTTCTATTTTCTCCGAAAAACAAAAACCTCGAAAAACGCCAGACCTCGAAAACAAGACCTCGAAAACAAAGACCTCGAAAACGCAGACCCGACACCGCAGACCTCGAAACCAGGACCTCGAAAAACACAGACCTCGAAAACACCGACCCTCGAAAAACCAGCCCCTCGGAAACGCAGACTCCGAAAACACAGACCTCGAAAAACACAGACCCGAAACGCAGACCTCGAAAATCGTTGTCTATCTACTAGTGGAGAAGCTTCGTCCTTTTAAACTTGATTGGAAAAATATGCTTTAAAGAGCTCAAACCATTGAGCTTACCCGAAATTGCCAAAATGGCGGACGCGTTGCGATTTCCGACGCTCTTCTCTTTGATTGTAAGTGAAGCTTTCGGATTGGAAAAAAATCGAGCACAAAATAAGTGGAATTTCATAAGTAAGGTATTCGTACCCATTAGAAAATTACGACAATGAAAGTAAACGTAAAGAAATGTGGCAAATGAACACGCTTGCGGGAGACAACCACACGATATAATAATATCGACCGGAAGCACACATTAAGTGACAGTATGAAGTTCTTGCTACCCCCCCCCCCCCCCCTCAAAAAATCGCAATTAAATTAGTCAATAGACCGACTTTACAATCACTCAAACGAAAACTATTACACCCTGTGTAGATCAAGAGAATAATGATTGATTACTTTTTTTAGCATCGGGAAATATACTGTAGGCTACTTTTCAAAGGTCGCTGACTTGTCGTTTGCTGATACTTTTTTTCTTACAAATTTGTGCTTGCTAGACTTTTTAAGAAAATGTTGATTAAATAAGATTGAGATACTTAAGAATCAGTGGTGTTTTTGACATCTTCATGTATTAAGAACAAAGTTATCCAACATTTCGGTGAGAAACGGGAAGAGCAATGCAGAAATCACTTCCGGTTGATGCTTAAGTATCGCTTGTTTCTTTGCGGTCCTTTGCTTAAGTTTCCAAAACCCTTAAACCCAAATTGTTTGTTTAAGTCGTTTGTTTTAGTCGTTGCTTTTGTTATTTGGTCTCTATTGTTCAACTATCCAGCAAGAAATATTATCGTTAAGATAACAGTTGCCAGCATCTACTAATAACATGTTCGTCAAAAAAAATGTGCTCAGGCAGAATTCTGGTGTGGTTAATGGACCTTGTCAAGGTTGTGTGTTCTTGTAGAGAAAAGACAAGGGCCTTCCAAAGAACCTCCTGTAAAAAACTACAGAAATTAAAATTCCTTTCACTATTAAATTATTGCCCCCGCAGGGTTTTGGCCCCAGAGGGCCAAAAACCCGAGGAGGCACCTTAGGACTCCCCGCGCAATAGAGAGAGAAGAAGAGAGAATGTAGGTATTTCCTGGTATATAGCCGCAAAAAATCTCGATTTGATCGCTTGCACGCCCGCAAGGTATCGACGTTTTTTCCCGCAAAACGCTCATGGGAGGCCAGCAAACGGGCGCGAGGACTTGCGGGATCGGCGTCTTTGCCACGAGCTTTGTCCTTGGTTTAGATCTCGAGTTAAAGCGTCCCTGAAAAGCGTTTGTATTTGCCGGCCTCCATTACTATTTCAGCTCGATTAGATGAGTCTCGCTTCGAAATGGCCGAGATTATGATCTCAAAACAAATTGAAAACGCTTTCAGAGATCCTGAAGATGGATTTTGGGGGAAACACAGCTCAGAGAGTCCTGAAGTATACTAGATCGAAATTCGAGGCCAGTGTGGTTCATTTGCGACTAAATAGCTAAATCAGTATAGTACCTTCCGATCGTCAGAATTACCCAAGGATAACAATAAGGTGACAGGCCTGCGCGTCTCCTATTCACGTGTAGTAGCCGCTTAGGAAGTTTTGCCCCTTTTGTATGGTACGATCGGAGGATCTTTGAATATTTCGCTAAGCACTAATCCTGTGTTTTCAAGGAGACATTTCGTCAGAGTAAAGCCGTTAGAGGTCATATTTCTGTGTGGTTCCGCTGTTATCCGCTTGTAATTTGCAGAGTTTGACACCTCTGTTTTTTTTGCCAGTTTTTTTCTCTTGATATTGCAAGATATGTTTTAGGTTCTCTCAAATGTTAGCTCTGGAGGAATAAAGTTTGAAATATTCCTTTGGCATCTCGTTTATTTGGATGGCTTATTTTCACTGAGTAATCTTACGGCAGGGATCCAAATGTAAATGTTTTGCGGCGTTTTCATTGAGGACAAAAGCTTGACTCTAATTTGCATATATGGCGACTGTAACGCGATACTTTTGTTTACATTTCACTTCTGTTGTGCTTTCGAGATACGTTTGCTCGTAGACTCTTTTCTTTTCTAAGGATGTTATTTTCCGGCCCAGACTGAATATTCTTATTTTTCTGCCGATTTTAGGCTGAAAATATTCTTGTATTATTCTTACATTATAGCTTATGGCATTTTCGTTTATTTAGAATTTATTAGGCTATCAAGTACAAGTGTTTGGTTTCTGGATCTGGATCGCGTTCAGCACATTGTGCATGTGCTCTGGACACCACTTTTCGTAGCGAGGCCAAGATGTCACAGTCAAAATATATTCTTATATAAAAAAGAGTTCATATCAAGACAATTGTTTTTTTTAGTATCCGACTAGAACAATAACGTTCAATATTATTGTTTCAATGAGCAGAAATAAAAGAAAGCGGGGGCAGCTTTAGTGATAACACTATTACTAGTTACTCGGGCTTTCCAAAGAAACGCCCGAGTTGAAATTTCGGCTTCGTTTTTTTTTTCGTTCAGCCACAGTTTGCAATTCTTTAATTAATACGCATGCGCGAAGGTTTTACTGATGAGCACATGGCATGGGGTAATGGCGGACGGAGAAGAGTTTATGCGGTGGAAGATCAGCACAAATACTGTGTATAATTCGCTCAAACGGATACCAAATGTGCACACAGCGTTCGCGGTAGACTCACACTAAAGATGAGGAGCGCTTTCGGTACGGGTTGGTCCGCAAACCTTACGAGAGATCTCTTTATGAGCGAACATTTATGAGTGAACCTTTCATCGAGAAACATGCTATATCAACTGAGTTATGTAATGTTAATCGAGAGAAGCATAAACTAAAGTCTCATCGTGTATGTAGACGCGATCGTGAACCAAGCAGAATACCAATACGAAGTTTGAAAAGTCTAAGGAACAAAAGCAGAAAGGTTAGAGAATTTGTCTATGCCAAGAGCCCATCCTGTCGACGTATACAAACATGGACTCGGGGTCCATGGACCACTCCATGGACCTGGTCCATGGACCACCCCGTGGTCCCGGTCCATGGACCACCCCATGGACCACCCCTAATTTTCAACAGGAAATCGCCCCTGTTAATATGACAATTTACCGGAGGTCAGGGTATGAACAAAGACACAGACTCGTAATTATTGCTTACGTCCTTGAGGGTTTGTCTCGTCTGAACAAGCGGGTTAGCGGTTTCATGCAGCGTAGTACAATAAAGTCTTGCGACTGTAGATAGCTTGCAATACAGGCGTACTTTGTGGGTTCGAGCATAAATACGCACCTGATCTTTGGATCGTTTCAAGGCAACTGCCATAACTTACTGCCATCTTGGATGAGGACGCGTGAAGGGCTGGCGCGAGTTATGTGATAATCGATATCCGGCAACCTACCCTTCCCAAGGTCACGCTTCGTCAATACGAAAACTGAATATGTTCTTGCCCTCCGATAAAATTTACAAGCTGGAATGAAAATATTGGGGTAGAAATGCACTAGATCTTCGGTATCTCAAAACAAGTTTGTGGCCTTCCTATTTATGGGGTCGATCCCCAAGCAACCTGCTATTATGAGACAAACCCTCAAGGAGCGTAAGAAATAAATACAAGTCTGTGTTTTGTTCATACCCTAACCTACCCAGAGTTCTTGTACATTGTCTTATATTAACCGTGGGTGTTTGCGCTCGACACCCCTATGCGCGGCTGTGCGTCATTCCATGTGCGCGCTGTCCCACTGGGGTGCCTCGAGCTCACACTGCGCCCGGTTGCTCCTATTGGCCTGTGTGTCCTGGGCTGGTCCCTGGCACAGGCCAGTGGTGTCGTGTCCTGTGTCCTGGCATCCCTCGCGATCCACCTTTTTGCTATAGTCTCATCCCTGCTCTCACTGAAGTACGTGTCTCTTTAGCTGCTTTCTGTTGTACCTACTGTCATGTGTCCATACTACTGTCGCGTACGCGTTGTAATGTGCATTGTGCTCGCGAGATAATCATATTTAGGCAGAACACCACGTTTCGAAACTTCCCGCGACACTGTGTAAGTCTCTCGCTTGTGTGCACATTCTTTTTGTCAACAGCACGAGTCATTTCTGCGCTCTGCGTATGTTCTCTTCTTTTCCCTCCTGCTACACGACACATCGCAATCCTTTGTACAATGTACCGTGGCTGTCGTACCTTCAACTCGTACGTACTCACAAAAGTGATTTCTGGTGCTCCCCTATTTTACTGTTGTAACAATCCGTCCGCGCTTACGGTGTGCTCGCCGTACAGACTATACACCAACCCCACATTTCGTGGCGACCCTACCACAACGCGCGAAAACACAATGTCCTCTCCCACACATCGTTATGCATTATATTGTATGTTTCTGCTCCTCTGCTCTTCCGCACTTATGTATCAACATCGCTATGTCATCCGCGCTACTTTACCGCGCCACTCTCACTAGAACACCGTTAGAAGCTTTATCAAACATAGACTTCCATCAAAACCGTCATTCAACGCAGTCAACTTTGTGAACTCCAACCCAAGGTTCACTATCCACCCTCTGAGTCAGACGGTGGCTTCGACTCACACCACTTGTGTAATTTCCTCCTCCCCCCCCACGCGATCCCACTGTGGTTGTAGAGAGTCGAGGAAAACTCGGGCCGCCCGTCCGCCCCCCCTCCTCCCCCCCCTCTTGTGCGCCCCACGCCCTTGAGTCGGCACTAGTAGACAGACTAGTCTCTGCTCGTTCAGCACTCTGTCGGATTGTTTTGTAAGTCGAGGTATTCTTGTTTACCTGCTTTGTTGGTTGTCGGCATGCCCGGAGAGGACGGGTTCACCTTACAGTCACGCATCGTCTACAGTAGGATACGGCACACTCACTATTTGTGTTGTAGCAGCTGGCCAAGAGATTCGTTCTTTGTGCTCTCGGGCTTGGGTACCACTTTCAAATGCCACCTTGCGGTTTATCGTCCGCGTCAACTTGGGGGGGGCTTCGGCTGGTGGTCTCCAGTGTTTATCGGTGAGTCAGTCTTTTGTGCAATTGTTCCGCTTCCTGTTCATCTGATCAACCTTCTTACCACTTATCCGCACCACCACCCTCGTGTGTTTACCACGACTGGCCTCCACACGCCCTGCATCTCTCAAAAAGAATTCAACACGAACTTACTCTTGCAATAGCACGCATGCGTCCTTTTAAATCTGGCTATCGCTTTCGCTTTTAATCCTTACACTCATACTTTATTGAACCTCTACACATACACGCAGTATTCCTTGTATGATTGATTGACTAGAATAGGTCTCTGCACGAAAGCTATAGTGACGTGGCACTACGACTTTTGCGGCAAGTATACACACACACACTGTTTGACCGGGGTTATTGGATCACCCCACACGGAACTTGTCCCTTTCCCCTTACAATCCATTCCCTCCCCCCCCCACCTCACCATCCCCACACAACACGCCCTCCCAATTCTCCAGCCACTATCGGTCCACACTCGGACATCCCACCTGTGGACCTCGATCCCCAGGCACCCGGTCCTTATTGGTTCTATCTCCATGGGACCATCATGGCAACATCTGTACTTCTCGCACCAACCAGGCAACATGTATTGTTACATGATATCCACACGGAGCGGCTTAGCCGAGTCCTGCAAGACAGACACTAACAAACCAGACACAACGTCGCGCGCAGTTCATCCCACCTTGCGATCACACAGCTATCCTTTTTGAAGCGTGATAGCGTGCCCACACTAATCAGACGCTTCGCCACTTTTGGTGTACTAGAGTAGCAGCACAACACACCTAAATTAGCGCAGAGGCACAGTATCAGAACTGATGACTTGAGTCACCGTACGAACGCATGTCGAGTGCAAAAGTGACACCTCGCACAACACATTATCAGACTGAGACACGTAGCACCATAGCACTTGTAACACCGATCATCCTACGGAGGGCAAGACACATATTCAGTTTTCGTATTGACGAAGCGTGACCTTGGAAGGGGTAGGTTGCCGGATATCGATTATCACATAACTCGCGCCAGCCCCTTCACGCGTCCTCATCCAGATGGCAGTAAGTTATGGCAGTTGCCTTGAAACGATCCAAAGATCAGGTGCGTATTTATTGCTCGAACCCACAAAGTACGCCTGTATTGCAAGCTATCTACAGTCGCAAGACTTTATTGTACTACGCTGCATGAAACCGCTAACCCGCTGTTCAGACGAGACAAACCCTCAAGGACGTAAGCAATAATTACGAGTCTGTGTCTTTGTTCATAACCCTGACCTCCGGTAAATTGTCATATTAACAGGGGCGATTTCCTGTTGAAAATTAGGGGTGGTGTCCATGGGGTGGTCCATGGACCGGGACCACGGGGTGCGTCCATGGACCAGGTCCATGGAGTGGTCCATGGACCCCGGTCCATGTTTTGTATACGTCCGACAGGATGGGCTCTTGGCATAGACAAATTCTCTAACCTTTCTGCTTTTGTTCCTTAGACTTTTCAAACTTCGTATTGGTATTCTGCTTGGTTCACGATCGCGTCTACATACACGATGAGACTTTAGTTTATGCTTCTCTCGATTAACATTACATAACTCAGTTGATATAGCATGTTTCTCGATGAAAGGTTCACTCATAAATGTTCGCTCATAAAGAGATCTCTCGTAAGGTTTGCGGACCAACCCGTACCGAAAGCGCTCCTCATCTTTTAGTGTGAGTCTACCGCGAACGCTGTGTGCACATTTGGTATCCGTTTGAGCGAATTATACACAGTATTTGTGCTGATCTTCCACCGCATAAACTCTTCTCCGTCCGCCATTACCCCATGCCATGTGCTCATCAGTAAAACCTTCGCGCATGCGTATTAATTAAAGAATTGCAAACTGTGGCTGAACGAAAAAAAAACGAAGCCGAAATTTCAACTCGGGCGTTTCCTTTGGAAAGCCCGAGTAACTAGTAATAGTTATCACTAAAGCTGCCCCCGCTTTCTTTTATTTCTGCTCATTGAAACAATAATATTGAACGTTATTGTTCTAGTCAGATACTAAAAAAAACAATTGTCTTGATATGAACTCTTTTTTATATAAGAATATATTTTGACGTGACATCTTAGCCTCGCTACGAAAAGTGGTGTCCAGAGCACATGCACAATGTGCTGAACGCGATCCAGATCCAGAAACCAAACACTTGTACTTGATAGCATAATAAATTCTAAATAAAACGAAAATGCCATAAGCTATAATGTAAGAATAATACAAGAATATATTCAGCCTAAAATCGGCAGAAAAATAAGAATATTCAGTCTGGGCCGGAAAAATAACATCCTTAGAAAAGAAAAGAGTCTACGAACAAACGTATCTCGAAAGCACAACAGAAGTGAAATGTAAACAAAAGTATCGCGTTACAGTCGCCATATATGCAAATTAGAGTCAAGCTTTTGTCCTCAATGAAAACGCCGCAAAACATTTACATTTGGATCCCTGCCGTAAGATTACTCAGTGAAAATAAGCCATCCAAATAAACGAGATGCCAAAGGAATATTTCAAACTTTATTCCTCCAGAGCTAACATTTGAGAGAACCTAAAACATATCTTGCAATATCAAGAGAAAAAAACTGGCAAAAAGACAGAGGTGTCAAACTCTGCAAATTACAAGCGGATAACAGCGGAAGCACACAGAAATATGACCTCTAACGGCTTTACTCTGACGAAATGTCTCCTTGAAAACACAGGATTAGTGCTTAGCGAAATATTCAAAGATCCTCCGATCGTACCATACAAAAGGGGCAAAACTTCCTAAGCGGCTACTACACGTGAATAGGAGACGCGCAGGCCTGTCACCTTATTGTTATCCTTGGGTAATTCTGACGATCGGAAGGTACTATACTGATTTAGCTATTTAGTCGCAAATGAACCACACTGGCCTCGAATTTCGATCTAGTATACTTCAGGACTCTCTGAGCTGTGTTCCCCCCAAAATCCATCTTCAGGATCTCTGAAAGCGTTTTCAATTTGTTTTCGAGGTCATAATCTCGGCCATTTCGAAGCGAACTCATCTGATCGCGCTGAAATAGTAATGGAGGCCGGCAAATACAAACGCTTTTCAGGGACGCTTTAACTCGAGATCTAAACCAAGGACAAAGCTCGTGGCAAAGACGCCGATCCCGCAAGTCCTCGCGCCCGTTTGCTGGCCTCCCATGAGCGTTTGCGGGAAAAACGTCGATACCTTGCGGGCGTGCAAGCGATCAAATCGAGATTTTTTGCGGCTATATACCGGAAATACCTACATTCTCTCTTCTTCTCTCTCTATTGCGCGGGGAGTCCTAAGGTGCCTCCTCGGGTTTTTGGCCCTCTGGGGCCAAAAACCCTGCGGGGGCAATAATTTAATAGTGAAAGGAATTTTAATTTCTGTAGTTTTTACAGGAGGGTTCTTTGGAAGGCCCTTGTCTTTTCTCTACAAGAACACACAACCTTGACAAGGTCCATTAACCACAACCAGAATTCTGCCTGAGCACATTTTTTTTTGACGAACATGTTATTAGTAAATGCTGGCAAGTGTTATCTTAACGATAATATTTCTTGCTGGATAGTTGAACAATAGAGACCAAATAACAAAAGCAACGACTAAAACAAACGACTTAAACAAACAATTTGGGTTTAAGGGTTTTGGAAACTTAAGCAAAGGACCGCAAAGAAACAAGCGATACTTAAACATCAACCGGAAGTGATTTCTGCATTGCTCTTCCCGTTTCTCACCGAAATGTTGGATAACTTTGTTCTTAATACATGAAGATGTCAAAAAGACCACTGATTCTTAAGTATCTCAATCTTATTTAATCAACATTTTCTTAAAAAGTCTAGCAAGCACAAATTTGTAAGAAAAAAAGTATCAGCAAACGACAAGTCAACGGACCTTTGAAAAGTAGCCTACAGTATATTCCCGATGCTAAAAAAAGTATATCAATCATTATTTCTCTTGATTCTACACAGGGTGGTAATAGTTTTCGTTGAGTGATTGTTAAGAGTCGGTTATTGACTAATTTAATTGCGATTTTTCGGTAGCAAGACTTCATACTGATCACTTAATGTGTGACTTCCGGTCGATATTATTATATCGTGTGGTTGTCTCCCGCAAGCGTGTTCATTTGCCAGCATTTCTTCGTTACTTTCATTGCGTAATTTTCTAATGGGTACGAATACCTTACTTGATGAAATTCCAACTTATTTTGTGCTCGATTTTTTGCAAACGAAAGCTTCACTTACAATCAAAGAGAAGAGAGTCGGAAATCGCAACGCGTC
>JAHPZR010027202.1:45000-47500 GCA_019787425.1 Platygyra sinensis
TAATTTACATCGTAATGCATATATCGTCCGAACTTTTTGAAGCTATGGCCATAGGACTTTGGCATTCAACAGTCAATTTTCACTATGAAAATTACCGTGATGTAGTGCTCGCCAGTTGGCTTGTGAAACTACCAAAAACATGCAAATTGATCTAAAGTCAGCCAAGCAATTCAATTGACCTGCCATCTTCTATGTGTCTTCCGGGTAGAGCTTAAAACATTCTTGAAGGCCAATGGAGGCTCCTGTCTTTGTAAAAGGGCCAGCGGGCCAATACACTTCTGACCTAGTGCAAGCTTGCGAAGAACACTTCAGCAGAATTTATCCCGAGTATGTGGGTTCATCAGATCACGATACAGTTATGTGCCCTTCGGCTTTTCCGTTCGGATACATCGCGCCAACTGGCCAAGCTTCGGGTGCGACTCCGGTTAATAACATCGGGAAAAAGCGAGCATTGATGGCGATAACGCGGAACTCAAAATCTTTCACATGCTGGAAAAATTCGGGAAAGAAACCAATCAGCCGATGTTTGTTCTAGCGCAGGTAAAAATCACTGAGTTCATCAAAAATGTGCTTCGACAAAAGCTGCCAGCCGATCATCCCATTTTGTCGTCAGACAAGTTGTCGAATCTTCGCCGGCGAAATCGACTTTCTGATCATTCACCGTCAGGTTGGTGTTATACTTATCGAAGTCAAAGCACCAAAGAAGTTTAGTAAGTCAGCTCAAAGTAAAGCGAAGAAACAACTTCGAATTGGAGAAGAAATAATTCATGCTCTCTCACATGTTGATCACAAGACTGATTACAAGGAATCTACCATTCATGTTTATAAAGTAATTGCAATGCCAAACGTGAGTGAGCCAGGCCGCGAGAATCGCGAAACTGATTTTATCAGTCTTCGAGAAGAAAGCGTGCAATCGGTTGACAATTTTGTCCACTGGTGGGAAAACAAATTTGCTAAGAGAGCGTTTGGCGCCCACGAAAAGCGAGAATTACAGAATTTAATTTATATTTTCATTGGCCAGAAGAGCGAAGTCAGCTCCAAAGTGCTCTCAGATGTTTGGAAGAAGATTGATCAGCAGAAATTCCTGCAGAAGAGCTACGAACGGGGTACCAAGCATGGCGGTAAGGATGGGTCGCAAGTAGTCTTCAAGACGGCTGATCGACCGGAGCAGGCTGTCTTGACAAAACAATTTTTGTTCTTGAATCCTGAACAGCTGCGCATATGGAGTGGCCCACGCCAACAATTCTTTAACGGTTCTTCCGGAAGCGGAAAAACAATTTTGCTGCAGTTCAAAGCTTTGGAATGTGCCAAGCAGGGTCAGAAAGTTGTTATTGTGGTTCCCTCTTCACTAACCTCACTTTACAATAATTTTTTACAAAACTGAACAGCATTTCCACTGGAGTCGAAGTCTTGTCTCCTTCCGGCATTTCCGAGTTGTTTCAAAGATGCGGCGATCCCGCCGTGAAGTTTCACTTCTTCGCTGATGAGCTGCAGGCCTTTGAAGCCGAAACTCCTAAAGTGTTGACTCAGTTGGCGAACCTTATGAGCCGAATCGCAGATTTTGATTGTTATTGCTGGGTTGCATATGATTACATGCAAAGGAACGAAAATGAAGCATCTCGTGATGAAACAGGCGGATTAATTGATGCATTAAAAATTGAAGCTCAAGCCCATGACTTCTGCAAAACCTACGATATTTATCATGCTCCCTGCCTTACAACAATAGTGAGATCCACTTATGAATTTTATACCTACGTGCAAGATTTTGTTAAAGTGTCTCTACTTGATTTCACTGCAGAGATTGAAGCTTCCTCGGTTTGATCACTGCATTGGAAAAGAAACTTAAAAGAAATGTTTACCACATTCGTGGAGAGTATGAGATGTCAAACCACCTCGGTCACCACATTTGTGGACCTTCCGTTTCAGTGGCAAAATGTAAAGAATTCAGATTCTGATTTTATCTCTCAAGTCGTCCAAGAGGAGATCAACGAAGTGGGCAGGAAGTGATTCTCTTCACTGTGTTGCTGTCCTTGTCACAACATCTTTCCCTAAAGAGCGGTTGGGTCATTTCATGGCTCAGAAAAGGGATAACAGTCTGTGGTATAGCCGACACACCAGAAAAATGCTGTAGTCCTCGACTTTGGACACAAAGCTCATTCATATGAGTGGCCAGTCGTAGTTGCTATTTCGTGGTTTAACAATGATCCCTCTAGCAATTACATCATGTTTACTCGAGCTGTATCGAGACTGGTTGTATTAAAGAATGAGATGTTCCTTTGAAATAGCTTATGAAGTGAGTAACGTGCCTACGATATCATGACAGGACATGTACAGCCTGTGGAGCGGCCGCTGGCCCTCCAGACCGTAGTAACTCGTGTTTTTTTACCATAAGGCTTTGCGCGAAAAAGGGACCACGAGGCCAACAACATGGCGATTGTAGAATGTTGTTTATTATCGAAGGCAATTAAAGTTTTTACAGTTTTGTTCGTACATGGCCTGA
>JAHPZR010027202.1:55000-73229 GCA_019787425.1 Platygyra sinensis
TTAAGACTCCTCTCGGATGGACCCTGTTCGGAAATGTAAGCCCAGGACACTGTGATTCAATCAATGCGAACCTTCTTACGATGGACCAAGAGACCATGTTGCAACATCAGATTGAACGATTGTGGGAAATCGATTCTTATGGGACCAAGCGGGCTCTCTATGAGTCTGCCCTTTCTGTCGACGACAAAAGAGCACTGGCTATCCTTGAAAACACCACAGTCAAAGAGGAAGGCCACTACAAAACAGCATTGTTATGGAAAGCCATGGCCGTGTCAAGACTTCGCTGTACTGAGAAGAAACTTAAGAAAAATCCAGAACTAGCAGAGAAGTATCAGAACGTCATAAATGACTACACCGCCAAGGGGCATGCCCGAAAGATGATGGAAGAGGAGACGGAAGCGACGACTCCAAAAACATGGTACCTGCCACACCATGCCGTCCTAAATCCCAACAAGCCTGGAAAGGTCCGTGTAGTGTTTGATGCTGCATCTAAGTTTGACGGTGTCTCCTTGAAATATAAGCTTCTAACTGGCCCTGACCTGCTAAACGATTTAGTAGGAATCCTAATGAGATTTCGCACTGGAAAGATCGGCATCATGGCAGACATCGAACAAATGTTTCATCAAGTGAGAGTTTGTGAAGCAGACAGAGACTCCTTGCGCTTCTTGTGGAGAGACTTGGATGAAACAAAGACACCAAGCGAGTATCAGATGGCCGTTCATGTGTTCGGCGCCGTCGACTCACCATGTTGTGCCAGCTATGCATTACAGAGAACCGCTCGTGACCAGCAAGAAACATTCAGCGTAGATGTGATCCATGCCATTCAGGGAAATTTCCACATGGATGACCTTTTGGCATCAAAGCAAAGTTCCAATGAAGCCACGGTTCTTGCCAAAGATTTGATAGAAGTTCTAAAAACTGGCGGGTTTCGTCTAACAAAGTGGATGTCAAACAGCCGCGAAGTGCTTACAGCGATTCCTTCATCTGAAGTGGTCTGCGACACCGTTCACCTCGACTGTAATGAGTTGCCGCAAGAAAGAACCTTGGAGTGAGGTGGTGTGCGGAACAAGATATGTTGAGCCTTGAACCAGTCAAGAGTGAATTCCCAAGCACAAAACGAGGAATTTTGAGTGCCATGAGCAGCGTGTTTGATCTCCTTGGTATCGCTGTCCCTTACGTGATAAAGGGAAAATTAATCATTCAGGAACTTTGGAGACGCCGGGTCGATTGGGATGACGAGTTACCTGACGATATCCTTCAGAAGTGGCAAAGTTGGAAGGAGAGTTTGAAATCTTTACAAACAATCATGATTCCCAGGTGGTACGGCTTCCACCGTGGCCAATACCAAAACGTCCAGCTACACGTTTTCTGTGAAGCCTCGGAAATTGCTTGCGGGGCAGTTGCGTATTTCCGTGCAGTGATTGACGGACATGTGGACGTGAGCTTTGTAATCAGTAAGACAAGGCTGGCACTGAAGACCTTGACCATACCACGCCTCGAACTACAGGGCGCCGTTGTGGCCAGCAGGCTTAAGTCTAAGATATCAAAAGAAATTGACTTTGAGATCGATGAAACACATCCTAAGATGGTGCTGCACTACCTTAGCAACACCCAGAGAAGATGCAGCGTGTACGTGTCTCACAGGGTTGCTGAAATCGTCACAAACTCGAACCTTAGTGAGTGGCATCACATCCCCGGCACCATAAATGTGGCAGACGACTGCACGAGAGGAAAGGAGATTTATGAGTTAACTCCACAAAGTCGATGGATCAGTGGTCCAGACTTTCTATTGCGGCCTGAAGCAGAATGGCCTAGAGTCAAAGAAGTACGGGTCATTGATGAACAGGAACTAGAAGTCAAAAGCTCAGTCCTTGCAGTGTCGACGTCTCCATCTGTATGTATGGTGCAATGGGAAAGGTACTCTTCTTGGAAGAAGCTATGTCGACTCTACGCATGGTGGACGAGGTTCAGATTTAACCTGAGATGTAAAGCAAAGAAGATATCACCTCCTCCAGAGCGCCGAATCAAGTACTTGAGTGCCGTTGATCTCCAAGAAGCCAAGTTAGCCTTGAGTAAACAAGCCCAAATTGAATTGTTTCAGGACGATTACCAGGATCTGCAAGCAAACCGAAGTCTCGCGCCCAACAGCTCACTGCTTCCACTGCAACCAGTTCTCATTGATGGAGTCATCAGAGTTGGAGGTCGGCTGGAAAGAGCCCCGATACCATTTGAAGCAAAGCACCAGGTGCTTCTTGTTCCCAAACACCCCTCTGTCAAGATTGTTGGTTCAAGACATCCATGAAAGACACTTCCATGTAGGAAGGGAACACAGGCTGGCTCTCGTACGCCAACAGTTCTGGATCCTGCGAGGGAAGTCGTTTGTTAGAAAGTTCACCAATGAATGCCTTCACTGCAAGAGGAGAAGGGCTAAACCAACCGTCCTATTAATGGCCACTTTGCCCAAAGAAAGACTTGCTCTATGCGAGCCGCCGTTTACTCACACTAGGCTAGATTATTTTGGTCCGATTAATGTTAAAAGGGAAAGAGTGACTGAGAAGAGATGGGGATGTATCTTCACATGCCTCACAACCCGTGCCGTTCACCTAGAATTAGCGGGCGACCTCACAACTGATTCGTTTATTATGGCCCTGAGAAGGTTTCGTGGGAGGAGAGGAAACCCTAAGACAATCCGTTCAGACAATGGAAGCAATTTCGTAGGGGCAGAAAGAGAGCTAGCAGAAGCCTTGAGGTCGTTGAACCAAGAACAAATCGTCAGTAAGTTGGCCCAAGAAGGGATCAACTGGTACTTTAACCCACCGTCAGCTCCACACATGGGAGGAATATTTGAGTCCATGGTCAAGCAGGTGAAAAGAGCTATGAAGACCGTCATTAACGACCAAGTTTTGCCCGAGCAAACCCTCCATACAGTCCTTGTTGAAACAGAGGCTATCATTAATAGTCGACCCCTTACTTCGGTGAGCGATGACCTTGATGATTACGAAGCGCTGACGCCGAACTATTTCCTCATCGGGCGAGCATCACCAAACAGTCCACCCGGCCAATTTGAAGAGCGTGAAGTGAACAGCCGGAAAAGGTGGAGAATGGCACAAGCACTAACTGACATGATATGGCAGCGATGGCGTAAAGAATACCTACCCTCGCTGGCGATCCGCTCAAAGTGGAACAAAGAAGAGAGGAACTTGAAAGAAGGAGATCTTATCCTGATAAAGAATGATGATGCGCCGCGTTCGCATTGGCCTTTAGGACGAATTCTGAAAGCTTTTCTAGGGAGAGATGGCAGAGTTCGAATGGCTGAAGTGAAAACCCCTAATGGAACATTGTTGCGACCTGCAGCAAAGTTGTGCCTATTGGAAGAATCTGTTAAAAGGAACAATGTTGAACAATGATTCAACTGAGAACTCGTTAACGTTTCTTGTTCTTTCCTAGAAAACTGTTTGTTGTTGTAACTTAAGTTTCGCCTAAGTTGTCGTTTCTTCCTTTCGACTCACTGGGCGGGAGGATGGAGCGGCCGCTGGCCCTCCAGACCGTAGTAACTTGTGTTTTTTGACCATAAGGCTTTGCGCGAAATAGGGACCACGAGGTCAACAACATGGCGATTGTAGAATGTTGTTATTATCGAAGGCAATTAAAGTTTTTACAGTTTTGTTCGTACATGGCCTGACCAGCCTGTGCCACTCTCGCTTAGCCAGACAGTTCGGTAGATCAACTTATACATCTGTCTTATTTGGAAAGAACATACCTGCAAAGTGTCCGCATTGAGCAATGGCAATTAACCCTGTTTTGACACTATGCCCGCCTAATAATCTGAATTGGATGCAGTTATGTAGCCAAGTTTTTCAGTTCTAAGGGAGGCCATGATTGGCTAAAATAACAGGGGTAACTTAAGGGGGTGGGGTGATGTTAATATTGTCCAAACATAGCACCAGTGCAAAGAATTTGTGTGGTGGCTAGTGTGCTTGAGTAAAAAAATTGCGAGGATGTTTTTTTTTAACTCAGGACAGCCCGTGGAGATACATAGATCCAAGATGATGTTGGTGTCTTTTCTTTTTACCTCATGGTATGACGTAAGTCATGCTATGGGGTTTAGGGTTTGGGGTAAAATTCGAGTAAAATTCACTCACTCATTCACTCACTCACTCACTCACTTGTTAGACAATTAATTTATGCATTAAACCTGGATTAAACAAGTTCTCCCATATCCCCCCTCCCCGACAAGTTTGTCTTATTGTTCAAAGTCACGCATTGTCTCTGTGTACGTTTTTGGGGGGAGGTACAAAGGCCAGAATGTGTCCGACTACTTGGACAGATTCAAAATGGCGTTCTGTCCCTTCAAAGCGTGATGGTTGTTTGATGCCAGACCTGATCGGAACCTGCCTTTGTGGAGCCAAAAATGGAAAGAAAATTAGCTACAGAATACTCGACTGCAGAGAAACGGGCGTCGAAGTCCTAGAAGTGACGATAACATGAACGATTCGTGCGTGAAGATCCTTTACACTGCTTTACATCGTGTTTACATGCGTAAGACCGCGATAATGTTTCACCCACGAACACGTAAATTTTGAAATGTGCGGTGTTTTGAATTCAAACAACGGATTTATGAGCTACTATGGGGCCTCTCGAAACTGTTGGAAACAGAGTTGTAGTTGGATGGAGGTTTAGGATGAAAGCAGTATGTTGAAATTAGCGCTTTATCATCTGGGACAAACGGTAAGCCTTCCTCCTCCTATCGTATGGCATTTTGTGTAGAACATGCAGCATATAATTGAATAATGAGCACACTTTGAGATAATTTTCGCCATTCGTTCGGAAGGTTTTCGGAAAATGTCACATGCCTGCATATTACACATGATGCTGACAAACATTGTATAGAATTTCTTCTTGTTGCTGTCATCATACTTGAAGCATTTTTAGTGGTACATTATGAATTGATAGTCGTGCAATACTTCAGCAGATAGAATTATATAGAAATCTTCTAATAAATGCAATGAAGCAATACCATCTGGACTTTTTTAATGGTTTGTTTGCTTTTTCCTAGACATGGTAACCATCTTTGAAAACAATGTTTCAAAAATGACAATATTTTAAATGCAAGCTCTATAGAAAAGACAATCATTTCATAGATTTCCAACTTCAGTTTGAAGCAACTCATTACCTTTGCAATGCCCCTACCCCCCTCCCCCGCCAGGGGGATTAGTCCCAGAAAAATTGGAAGGGGATGTACAGCCCGCTTCCCAAATCCCTTACCCTAGCTATGACCAAAATCTGCGATATTCCCTACCCTATTTATGACCTGACCAAAAATTCGAAACCCTTTTTATGATCTGACTCGTAAATCAAAACCTTGTTTCTGACCAGCATTATAATAAGTTCCCTAGTTCAGACCAATATAAAATTACCATAAACGTAATTTGTGAAGGGCTTTTGTTGATTTTCTTTTCGATAATGATGACTTCTTAAAAACATACCCATATGAAGGCTAGTGCAAAACCATACCCTTTATATGAGCAAGATGGCCAAAATCAGCTAAAATTGACACCCTATTTATGACCAAAACAGCTGAAAAACCATACCCTTTGGGGCTGCACATACCAATATATATCCCATATAAGGGAGTGACCCCGGGGTGGGGGAGTTGTTGTCATGCAGTCTAACATTTTTTTTTATTTGAAGTAACTAACTTCAGTGTTCTGCTCTGTAATCCCTGATTGATTATCATAAATTGGTTAACAGCCCCACATACATTCTTTTCACTATAACAAGTGGTCGTTAGCTGGTGATTTTACCAAATCTGTGAATTATATACTTCCCAGGAAGCTTATTGCAACAGGCAAGATTTTAAAATTCTGCCAAACTTAATGACCACATAATGCTTCCATATCCGAAAAAAAAGAAACAGTTATGTACCAGAATTGTAAATCACAACAACTGTAACTTCTGAACAACAAAATATTTAATAATTACATTATTTTACTGAATAATTTCCCTTTAAAGGAACTGTGTAGTTCAATATAATATTTTTAATGCTCTGATCTCTACCATGAAAAAAGCATTTCCTATGCTTTGTGTCCACTCCTACCACTTTTACATCTGGCATGTGGCTTTCGATCACTGGGCCTTATTATACGGATATTTACCGAGAATGACAAAGTAAAAAATATTTTTTGGCAACATAAAAATGTTTCTTCACCAATAAAAGCCTCTTTTTTAAAAAAAAAAATAAATAAATAATAGTATTTCAGATGTCTCTACTACAACAACAGTCTCTTGCCCACGCAAAATGGTATCAATTGAAACAATCATTAACAAATAAACATACCAAAAAATCCATTTTCCAGGAAAAAGGATCAGCAGATTGACTATTTTCTGTTAATTAACAATGTTCCTGATTTCGAAAAAATGTCAATTCCCTTTCTGAACAATTTTTTCCTCAACAGTAACTCTCTTTTTGAACTAAGCCAATCCCTTCTTAAAACATAACAATTACGAGTGCCGGCACATGTTGCCTACGACCAAAGGTATAAACTTTGCAAAAACCGCCAGATCACAGGTTACTCAAGGGTGCAAACAATTCATACCATGAGGTTGCTCTAAGGAGCCTTTGATTTTCAAAGGAAGTGCTGATGATTGGTCCCCTCTGACTTTATCCTAGTGTCACAAAAGAACAAATGCACGTGCCAAGAATCTGAGGCAGTTTTTTCGTAGAACGTGTCAAGAAACAAATTCGATGTTTATCGTTCTCTTCAGCTCATTCTTAGCGGGACTGGAGTTGAATTTACATAAACATATGCTTTCGCAAAAAGAGTCTCAATTACGCTCTCTCTTACAATTTTGAGATTTTTAAAGGAATGAGCCATAATCTGGAACTATTAACCTTTCAGAAAATGTATGGTTTGTTGGAGTTTATAAGACAAATGAAAGCGCTACAGCGATCCGCTCGAGGACGGTCCTGAAGGGTGGCTGATACCTTAAATGTCACATGCCATTAAAACTTGGTGAAGTCTATTTGGCACTCAAGCTAGGAATTAACTTTGCAGTTCAGGATGGTTGGCTGTTGGAATGTCAACTGACATCAGTCACAGGGTTCTGAGTAGAACGGCGGAATTCTACCCGCTTTAAAATCAAATGTAGCCACCTGTTCCAGCCATTAAAATTTGTACACAATACATTAAGACTTAGAGATTGAGATGTTTCAAGAAAGAAATAGAATATTCAAAATGGTGAAAGAGCAACAATTGCTACCTCTGATTGTATAAACATAAACAACTACTTTACCGTAACGCTGCTCACTAAAAAGAAATGAAATCGCATGTTTGGCAAGAGTACAATTTCAAACTTTTCCGGGGGAGCATATACGCCCGGATCCCCTTAGGTTAGCTTACCCCTTCTGGACGAATCGTGTCTCCCTTTAATTTAAGCTGTCTGTTATGCTTTAATTGACGCATATGGAAACTTCTGCTAAGCACCCTGATCAGCTATCGGGAACACGCCGATCAAGAAACTGCACCATGGTAGCTTTATTAATCTGTAATCCAGCATCATAGCTAAAAATATTCAATTTTTGAGATGACCGTTACCAGCACTAAATAGCAACGTCAAAATATAAATGTGTCCGAAGACATTGAGGGGGAATCACGAAATTTATCAATAGCTATGAAAGGGATTCTTCAATAAAATGAGACTTAAATGGGTTTTTAGCTAAATTTTACTGTTTTTAGCCGAATATCCTCCTCCACAACTTCTTCCCCGCTTTGAGCGTTACCCAATCACCGGTCTCTAAAAATCACAGTTTTAGCAGCCAAAATTGAATTTTTGGAACAAAACGGCTTGAGCGACCCTGAACTGCAGTTCGTTTCCGGGGCTTGTGATGTCACTGATTTTATAGACTTAGAAGGCGTTTTGGATTCTCTCTTATGTCTACTTGATATATTCACGTTTGTCTCTTCATATTAAACATATCATAGAATTGGGGAAAACCAAGGCGTTTAGATTCAACAGGCTGAATGCGACAAGATAAAAAAAAAAGCATATAGTGCACCTTGGGAACACGATGAGAGACTGCTTCTAAGACCAGAGTAGCATTTCTATTATCAAGACGAATAACTTGAACGGGAGAAAACGAGCTGACATTCTGCTTTGGAATAAAGTTTCCATTGTCGCGTCTATCTAGTGGTCTATGTAAACGAAAATGAATTTATGCTCAAATGCAGTTATTAGAGAACTCCACGCCCTTGCTTGTTCTGTGGTCATCCAATAATTCAGCTATTTATCTACACATAGGTGGACTGGTTACAATGCTAAATTTTTGTTCCACTTGCAATTGCGTTCTTACACTATGCGCTGCGGCATAAAAGTTTACTTGGTCGAGCCATGGCTTGAGATGAAACGAAACTTACCAAAAAGCTGTCATTATGTCTTTACGATACCCACCTTCGGCCAGATTAGCATGATATCGTTTTCATATCAGGTCAGTGACTTGATATCTCCGAATATCGGGAAGTTAGACACGGCTTCTGATTGGCTAATTGGGAATTTGGAAAGAGTAATGTAGCGTTAGATGATGAGTTTTACTTACAGCCACCCAAGCCCGGTATTCTTGTGAAATATGCGCTCAGGCAAGTCTTTCAACTGGTTGTTTTGCAAGTACCTACCAATCAATAATCAGAATCATTTTTAATTGCATGATAAAAGGAAATTTAAAGGGTGTGTGCGTAAAGATCACATTCGCGATATAAAATACCGCGATACAGAAAACAAGAACAACAAACAATAAAAGTGGTAAAATAAAACTCTCTTTCCATGTTGTTTCTCAGTCTCGCAAAATATTGAATTGTTGGATCCTTTTCTATCGGGTGGCACTACCACTATTCAGCCTGAGACATAGGAGATTGGAGGAGAGGGTGACAAAGGATCGGCACTGATTTAATATTAAATTTATCAGCAAGCGTTTTGAAAAGTAACAATCGCCGAAATTAATGATCTTACTGAGAAACTTTTGAGGAACAGTCTGTTGCTCCAATTATATGGATATATTACTTGTCAGTAGTAGATATTCATTGGAATTATCCCCGTTCCAGATTAGGTGGATTAGGTGCCTATGGATTAGGTGGATTAGGTGCCTAGTCCATGACGTCACCTATTGTTATAACTTAGGGAAAAAATGCGTTCCTCCATACTAATGAAGTGCCTAGGTAAATCATTACTATTCAAACTAAAGTGTCTTCCTCCATACTAATGAAGTGCCTTCCTCCATACTAATAAGCGTCACCCTAGTACAATGGAAACAATAAACTCGCCTAAACTTGCCCGTTAATAATGAACCCTGATTGTAAAAAAATCTATTAGCTGTTCAAGATAAAAGCGGGCAGATTACGAAAGCGTTATCTTTCTCGCAATCGCTTTGCTAGGAAATAATTCGTTCGAGCTCGTTGTTTAGAAAATTCTGTTCCCTGTTTATCAACATGGCTTTCGTTACCGATGTTCGCGAAGTTCAAGCTCTTTTGGACGCTTGTTTAACTGTCCGTGATCGGGAAACGTTGACAAGCGCAAATTTTTGACCGCGTAATAAGGTTCTCTAGCTTTCTTTGAAAACGTTCTCCGATTTTCGAAACCGGGCTCTTTTAACCCCGATTGGTTAATGAAAATACCTGTTAAGTTCTTATCTGAACTCTCAGCTGTGCTGACGAAAGAGAATTTAAATTCTTAGCAAACTGCTCGAGGTTTCCGCGCCGTTAATCACGCAGCGCCTCTTACTTTTAACCCTAGATTTGCATACTGACAAACTCGAACGGAGAAACCCATGGGACAGCTCTATCATTGAAATTACAACAATACAAGCTCGGAGCGCTAATTAAGTGTCAATACGCCACAATAAATATTTTTGAACAGCTTGTTTCTTTTATTACGTTTATTAGCGAATACAAAAAATTAATACACAGAGATTTGAAATGAATAAAAAATACATTTATTCACAGCGAAAGCTCCAACAACTACAAAGTGTTTAACACAAAGTAAATCACGAATTAGGATGCAATGAACAGTAAGACTGAAGTCCCCTTAACAAAGAAATAAACTGCAATAGAACAACACACCAGATATCGGTTTGAAATACATTTTTATTGAGAACAAAACACAGTAGTTCTAGTCTTCATCTTGTGGAATGGGTTGCTTCACAAACAATCGATTAAGCAAGAATTTCCGCTTATCAATGGCTAGTTCTGTCGATTCTAACCAATCAAATCCATCTGTATCTTTCAGATCTTTTTGGGTTTCCATCACTTTTTGGAAGGTGTAATCTTTCTTCATCGCTCGCATCCACTGCAAATACTCTAAAAATACTTTTCTCAGTTCTTTTCTGTAGAGAGGAATGAGAGCGTTCTGCGCTTTAAGATGAGCTACATTTTCCGAATCTCCGTTCCTTTCGTACTCGTCGACCAAAGCATTGAACTGAACCTCGTGGCGTTCCTACCCTTCATCTAATATGCGCGACCAAGGGTTTGTCAGTATGCAAATCTAGGGTTAAAAGTAAGAGGCGCTGCGTGATTAACGGCGCGGAAACCTCGAGCAGTTTGCTAAGAATTTAAATTCTCTTTCGTCAGCACAGCTGAGAGTTCAGATAAGAACTTAACAGGTATTTTCATTAACCAATCGGGGTTAAAAGAGCCCGGTTTCGAAAATCGGAGAACGTTTTCAAAGAAAGCTAGAGAACCTTATTACGCGGTCAAAAATTTGCGCTTGTCAACGTTTCCCGATCACGGACAGTTAAACAAGCGTCCAAAAGAGCTTGAACTTCGCGAACATCGGTAACGAAAGCCATGTTGATAAACAGGGAACAGAATTTTCTAAACAACGAGCTCGAACGAATTATTTCCTAGCAAAGCGATTGCGAGAAAGATAACGCTTTCGTAATCTGCCCGCTTTTATCTTGAACAGCTAATAGATTTTTTTACAATCAGGGTTCATTATTAACGGGCAAGTTTAGGCGAGTTTATTGTTTCCATTGTACTAGGGTGACGCTTATTAGTATGGAGGAAGGCACTTCATTAGTATGGAGGAAGACACTTTAGTTTGAATAGTAATGATTTACCTAGGCACTTCATTAGTATGGAGGAACGCATTTTTTCCCTAAGTTATAACAATAGGTGACGTCATGGACTAGGCACCTAATCCACCTAATCCATAGGCACCTAATCCACCTAATCTGGAACGGGGATAATTCCAATGAATATCTACTACTGACAAGTAATATATCCATATAATTGGAGCAACAGACTGTTCCTCAAAAGTTTCTCAGTAAGATCATTAATTTCGGCGATTGTTACTTTTCAAAACGCTTGCTGATAAATTTAATATTAAATCAGTGCCGATCCTTTGTCACCCTCTCCTCCAATCTCCTATGTCTCAGGCTGAATAGTGGTAGTGCCACCCGATAGAAAAGGATCCAACAATTCAATATTTTGCGAGACTGAGAAACAACATGGAAAGAGAGTTTTATTTTACCACTTTTATTGTTTGTTGTTCTTGTTTTCTGTATCGCGGTATTTTATATCGCGAATGTGATCTTTACGCACACACCCTTTAAATTTCCTTTTATCATGCAATTAAAAATGATTCTGATTATTGATTGGTAGGTACTTGCAAAACAACCAGTTGAAAGACTTGCCTGAGCGCATATTTCACAAGAATACCGGGCTTGGGTGGCTGTAAGTAAAACTCATCATCTAACGCTACATTACTCTTTCCAAATTCCCAATTAGCCAATCAGAAGCCGTGTCTAACTTCCCGATATTCGGAGATATCAAGTCACTGACCTGATATGAAAACGATATCATGCTAATCTGGCCGAAGGTGGGTATCGTAAAGACATAATGACAGCTTTTTGGTAAGTTTCGTTTCATCTCAAGCCATGGCTCGACCAAGTAAACTTTTATGCCGCAGCGCATAGTGTAAGAACGCAATTGCAAGTGGAACAAAAATTTAGCATTGTAACCAGTCCACCTATGTGTAGATAAATAGCTGAATTATTGGATGACCACAGAACAAGCAAGGGCGTGGAGTTCTCTAATAACTGCATTTGAGCATAAATTCATTTTCGTTTACATAGACCACTAGATAGACGCGACAATGGAAACTTTATTCCAAAGCAGAATGTCAGCTCGTTTTCTCCCGTTCAAGTTATTCGTCTTGATAATAGAAATGCTACTCTGGTCTTAGAAGCAGTCTCTCATCGTGTTCCCAAGGTGCACTATATGCTTTTTTTTTTATCTTGTCGCATTCAGCCTGTTGAATCTAAACGCCTTGGTTTTCCCCAATTCTATGATATGTTTAATATGAAGAGACAAACGTGAATATATCAAGTAGACATAAGAGAGAATCCAAAACGCCTTCTAAGTCTATAAAATCAGTGACATCACAAGCCCCGGAAACGAACTGCAGTTCAGGGTCGCTCAAGCCGTTTTGTTCCAAAAATTCAATTTTGGCTGCTAAAACTGTGATTTTTAGAGACCGGTGATTGGGTAACGCTCAAAGCGGGGAAGAAGTTGTGGAGGAGGATATTCGGCTAAAAACAGTAAAATTTAGCTAAAAACCCATTTAAGTCTCATTTTATTGAAGAATCCCTTTCATAGCTATTGATAAATTTCGTGATTCCCCCTCAATGTCTTCGGACACATTTATATTTTGACGTTGCTATTTAGTGCTGGTAACGGTCATCTCAAAAATTGAATATTTTTAGCTATGATGCTGGATTACAGATTAATAAAGCTACCATGGTGCAGTTTCTTGATCGGCGTGTTCCCGATAGCTGATCAGGGTGCTTAGCAGAAGTTTCCATATGCGTCAATTAAAGCATAACAGACAGCTTAAATTAAAGGGAGACACGATTCGTCCAGAAGGGGTAAGCTAACCTAAGGGGATCCGGGCGTATATGCTCCCCCGGAAAAGTTTGAAATTGTACTCTTGCCAAACATGCGATTTCATTTCTTTTTAGTGAGCAGCGTTACGGTAAAGTAGTTGTTTATGTTTATACAATCAGAGGTAGCAATTGTTGCTCTTTCACCATTTTGAATATTCTATTTCTTTCTTGAAACATCTCAATCTCTAAGTCTTAATGTATTGTGTACAAATTTTAATGGCTGGAACAGGTGGCTACATTTGATTTTAAAGCGGGTAGAATTCCGCCGTTCTACTCAGAACCCTGTGACTGATGTCAGTTGACATTCCAACAGCCAACCATCCTGAACTGCAAAGTTAATTCCTAGCTTGAGTGCCAAATAGACTTCACCAAGTTTTAATGGCATGTGACATTTAAGGTATCAGCCACCCTTCAGGACCGTCCTCGAGCGGATCGCTGTAGCGCTTTCATTTGTCTTATAAACTCCAACAAACCATACATTTTCTGAAAGGTTAATAGTTCCAGATTATGGCTCATTCCTTTAAAAATCTCAAAATTGTAAGAGAGAGCGTAATTGAGACTCTTTTTGCGAAAGCATATGTTTATGTAAATTCAACTCCAGTCCCGCTAAGAATGAGCTGAAGAGAACGATAAACATCGAATTTGTTTCTTGACACGTTCTACGAAAAAACTGCCTCAGATTCTTGGCACGTGCATTTGTTCTTTTGTGACACTAGGATAAAGTCAGAGGGGACCAATCATCAGCACTTCCTTTGAAAATCAAAGGCTCCTTAGAGCAACCTCATGGTATGAATTGTTTGCACCCTTGAGTAACCTGTGATCTGGCGGTTTTTGCAAAGTTTATACCTTTGGTCGTAGGCAACATGTGCCGGCACTCGTAATTGTTATGTTTTAAGAAGGGATTGGCTTAGTTCAAAAAGAGAGTTACTGTTGAGGAAAAAATTGTTCAGAAAGGGAATTGACATTTTTTCGAAATCAGGAACATTGTTAATTAACAGAAAATAGTCAATCTGCTGATCCTTTTTCCTGGAAAATGGATTTTTTGGTATGTTTATTTGTTAATGATTGTTTCAATTGATACCATTTTGCGTGGGCAAGAGACTGTTGTTGTAGTAGAGACATCTGAAATACTATTATTTATTTATTTTTTTTTTTAAAAAAGAGGCTTTTATTGGTGAAGAAACATTTTTATGTTGCCAAAAAATATTTTTTACTTTGTCATTCTCGGTAAATATCCGTATAATAAGGCCCAGTGATCGAAAGCCACATGCCAGATGTAAAAGTGGTAGGAGTGGACACAAAGCATAGGAAATGCTTTTTTCATGGTAGAGATCAGAGCATTAAAAATATTATATTGAACTACACAGTTCCTTTAAAGGGAAATTATTCAGTAAAATAATGTAATTATTAAATATTTTGTTGTTCAGAAGTTACAGTTGTTGTGATTTACAATTCTGGTACATAACTGTTTCTTTTTTTCGGATATGGAAGCATTATGTGGTCATTAAGTTTGGCAGAATTTTAAAATCTTGCCTGTTGCAATAAGCTTCCTGGGAAGTATATAATTCACAGATTTGGTAAAATCACCAGCTAACGACCACTTGTTATAGTGAAAAGAATGTATGTGGGGCTGTTAACCAATTTATGATAATCAATCAGGGATTACAGAGCAGAACACTGAAGTTAGTTACTTCAAATAAAAAAAAATGTTAGACTGCATGACAACAACTCCCCCACCCCGGGGTCACTCCCTTATATGGGATATATATTGGTATGTGCAGCCCCAAAGGGTATGGTTTTTCAGCTGTTTTGGTCATAAATAGGGTGTCAATTTTAGCTGATTTTGGCCATCTTGCTCATATAAAGGGTATGGTTTTGCACTAGCCTTCATATGGGTATGTTTTTAAGAAGTCATCATTATCGAAAAGAAAATCAACAAAAGCCCTTCACAAATTACGTTTATGGTAATTTTATATTGGTCTGAACTAGGGAACTTATTATAATGCTGGTCAGAAACAAGGTTTTGATTTACGAGTCAGATCATAAAAAGGGTTTCGAATTTTTGGTCAGGTCATAAATAGGGTAGGGAATATCGCAGATTTTGGTCATAGCTAGGGTAAGGGATTTGGGAAGCGGGCTGTACATCCCCTTCCAATTTTTCTGGGACTAATCCCCCTGGCGGGGGAGGGGGGTAGGGGCATTGCAAAGGTAATGAGTTGCTTCAAACTGAAGTTGGAAATCTATGAAATGATTGTCTTTTCTATAGAGCTTGCATTTAAAATATTGTCATTTTTGAAACATTGTTTTCAAAGATGGTTACCATGTCTAGGGAAAAAGCAAACAAACCATTAAAAAGTCCAGATGGTATTGCTTCATTGCATTTATTAGAAGATTTCTATATAATTCTATCTGCTGAAGTAAAGATACAGCGTCTCTGAAGAAAAGGTACGAGGGCAATATGATATCAGTTCTGTACTCTCAAACACTGTTTACGGAGGTATCAAAATCCACGAAGTAACACACAGATAACAGCGGAAATCATGTAGACTTATGACCTCTAAAAATTTGCCATGGCACAGTCTAACGGCTCAACTCTTCTTAAAATTCCTCCTTATAACACAGCATGAAGTGCCCTTCATAAACACGAGTGAAGCGACAAAAAGGTCGAGTAACCGAACAGTGAACGGCAAATGTACAGATGTCACAAACCGTCGAAGTCGTGTAGGCTTGTTAACCCCATTTTACACAAACCACCGCTACAATTACAAGACGCCAGATTTGTTTTGGTGTGTATTTTCCCTGTCCCGCATATTTACGGACTTAATAATGCATAATTACCGATCGAACCAATCAGCGCTCATGACCAGATCGGGACAGATTTTCGTCATCAGTATGGAATTTTCTGCGGTGAATCGCAGACGTCCTTCACGCGAAACGCCACTCGGGCCGGGAGCGAAGAAGGACGGCTGTTTTCGCAGGCTAGTCAACATCATGTGTAATATAGGCATGTGACATTTTCCGAAAACCTTCCGAACGAATGGCGAAAATTATCTCAAAGTGTGCTCATTATTCAATTATATGCTGCATGTTCTACACAAAATGCCATACGATGGGACTCGCAGGAAGGCTTCTCGTTTGTCCCAGATGATAAAGCGTTCATTTCAACATACTGCTTTCATCCTAAACCTCCATCCAACTACAACTGTTTCCAACAGTTTCGAGAGGCCCCATAGTAGCTCATAATCCGTTATTTGAATTCAAAACACCGCACATTTCGAAATTTACGTGTTCGTGGGTGAAACATTATCGCGGTCTTACGCATGTAAACACGATGAAGAGGATCTTCACGCACGAATTGTTCATGCTATCGTCACTTCTAGGACTTCGACGCCCATTTCTCTGCAGTCGAGTATTCTGTAGCAAATTTTCTTTCCATTTTTGGCTCCACAGAGGCAGGTTCCGATCAGGTTTGGCATCAAACAACCATCACGCTTCGAAGGGACAGGACGCCATTTTGAATCTGTCCAAGTAGTTGGACATATTCTCGCCTTTGTACCTCCCCCCCAAAACGTACACAGAGACAATGGCGTGACTTTAAACAATGAGACAAACTTGTCGGGGAGGGGGGGATATGGAGAACTTGTTTAATCCAGGCTTAATGCATAAATTAATTGTCTAACAAGTGAGTGAGTGATTTTTAATTGAATTTTTACCCCCAAACCCTAAACCGGCCCCCTAAACCTATAGCATGACTTACGTCATACCATGAGGTAAAAAGAAAAGGACACCAACATCATCTGGATCTATGTATCTCCACGGGCTGTCCTGAGTTAAAAAAAAACATCCTCGCAATTTTTTTTACTCAAGCACACTAGCCACCACACAAATTCTTTGCACTGGTGCTTATGTTTGGACAATATTAACATCACCCCACCCCCTTAAGTTACCCCTGTTATTTTAGCCAATCATGGGCCTCCCTTAGAACTGAAAAAACTTGGCTACATAAACTGCATCCAATTCAGATTATTAGGCGGGCATAGTGTCAAAACAGGGTTAATTGCCATTGCTCAATGCGGACACTTTGCAGGTATGTTCTTTCCAAATAAGACAGATGTATAAGTTGATCTACCGAACTGTCTGGCTAAGCGAGAGTGGCACAGGCTGGTCAGGCCATGTACGAACAAAACTGTAAAAACTTTAATTGCCTTCGATAAAAACAACATTCTACAATCATCGTGTTGTTGACCTCGTGGTCCCCTTTTCGCGCTCAAAGCCTTATGGTCAAAAAACACAAGTTACTATGGTCTGGAGGGCCAGCGGCCGCTCCATCCTCCCACCCCAGAGTTGAAAGGAAGAAACGACAACTTAGGGGAAACTTAAGTTACAAACAACAAACAGCTTCCTAGGAAAGAACGAGAAACGTTAACGAGTTCTCAGTTAAATCATAGTTCAACATTGTTCCTTTTAAACAGATTCTTCCAATAGGCACAACTTTGCTGCAGGTCGCAACAATGTTCCATTAGGGTTTTTCACTTCAGCCATTCGAACTCTGCCATCTCTCCCTGGAAAAGTTTTCAGAATTCGTCCTAAAGGCCAATGTGAATGCAGCGCATCATCATTCTTTATCAGGATAAGGTCTCCTTCTTTCAAGTTCCTCTCTTCTTTGTTCCACTTTGAGCGGATCGCCAGCGAGGGTAGGTATTCTTTACGCCATCGCTGCCATATCATGTCAGTTAGTGCTTGTGCCATTCTCCACCTTTTCCGGCTGTTCACTTCACGCTCTTCAAATTGGCCGGGTGGACTATTTGGTGATGCTCGCCCGATAAGGAAATGGTTCGGCGTCAGCGCTTCGTAATCATCAAGGTCATCGCTCACCGAAGTAAGGGATCGACTATTAATGATAGCCTCTGTTTCAACAAGGACTGTATGGAGGGTTTGCTCGGGCAAAACTTGGTCGTTAATGATGGTCTTCATAGCTCTTTTCACCTGACCATGGACTCAAATATTCCTCCCATATGTGGAGCTGACGGCGGGTTAAAGTACCAGTTGATCTCTTCTTGGGCCAACTTACTGACGATTTGTTCTTGGTTCAACAACCTCAAGGCTTCTGCTAGCTCTCTTTCTGCCCCTACGAAATTGCTTCCATTGTCTGAACGGATTGACTTAGGGTTTCCTCTCCTCCCACGAAACCTTCTCAGGGCCATAGTAAACAAATCAGTTGTAAGGTCGCCCGCTAATTCTAGGTGAACTGCACAGGTTGTGAGACATGTGAAGATACATCCCCACCTCTTCTCAGTC
>JAHPZR010027204.1:0-7500 GCA_019787425.1 Platygyra sinensis
GTGAAGTGTCTTTGGTGTCACGCGGATCTTGCAGCATACAAGAGAGTGGTCTGTGTCACAGTCTGCGCTGTGACAGGTGCGGGTAAGAAGCACGTACTTGAGGCTTGTGCGCCTGATGATGATCATGTCAAGCTGGTGCCAGTGTTTCGAGCGTGGATGACGCCAGGAGACCCAGTGTTGTGGCTTCGTCTGGAAGAAGGTGTTGGTCACACACAAACTGTGGTAAGAGCAAAACTCTAGTAGACGCTGTCCGTTGTCATTGACCTTGCCAACTCCAAAGCAACCAAGGCAGGAGGGCCAGGAGTCTCGATCGGGGCCCACCCTGGCATTAAAGCTGCCCAGAAGGACGGTTTGTTCATTGTTGGGGATGTTCTTGATGACAACATTCAAGCTGGAGTAGAATTCGTCTTTAGCCTCAGGTGTTGATGTCAGAGTAGGAGCGTAGCACTGATGAGGAGATTGGACCATCAGAGGTGTAGAGGCGGAGAGTCAGCAGTCGTTCACATCCCATGTCGCCTGGTTCAACCATCTTCAACGAGGTTGGTCCTGACTGCGAAGCCCACCCCGTGTTCTCTACGATGCTCAGCACCCTTTCCTTGCCAGAAAAAAGGTGTAGTCCTTTCCTTTCAGTGTTCCAGAGTCTGCTAGACAAGTCTCCTGCAAGGCGGCGATGTCTATCTTCAATCGCAGAAGCTCATTGTTGATGACGGCAGTCTTTCTTGCATCACTAATGTTCTGGAGACAGGGCTTGAAGTAATTTCCGGAGAGTCTTTGGACACGATGACCAGCCAAATTCATTTTAGCTTGGTCATGTACCGTTTCTGGCCGGTCAAATTATATAAAATAAATAACTCTTAAAACAGGGGCCCATGTACCAAAACTGGCGTTATATATTTCCAAAAAAGTTGTTGCTTAGAGCTTATAGCACTTTAAAGCACTCATTGTCAGCAACAAAAGCAAAATGAAAATAAGCTTATGTGTATTAATAGGTACATTCTGGTGTGCGTATCACGGTGTGTAAGATCTTGATCCTAAAACTCCACCAGTAATCCATGTTACTCCTCATTACAAGAGAAGAAAAATTTGACATGTATTCATCGAGAAAAGCTTAGTAACCAGGCATTTTAACTTGGGTGTGCCGGAACCAGAAGACACATCAAGTGTTCAAGAAATATGGTAAAATTGGAAAGTCTGGAAAGACAACCAATTGGAAAAAAATATATGAACCATAACCAGTCTATTGAATCCCTTTTTTGCCGTCGGTACAATCAAAATGAACCATAAAAATAATAATCAATCTATCTAATCACTTTGTATTTTGACAATAATTGTTGTGAAGCAATAGCGAAACAGCAGCACTATTTGTGACTGTCCCTGTGGGGCCTGAGCCTCAGCTTTGCGAATCAATGTCAATGACAAAAAATGTTACGAATTTTTTCTACTCAAGCTCATATAGCTCTGTTATTAATGCATTTGAATCTTCGCCTATGTCTGCTTCTTCGTTTCCACTGTTTTCCTCATCCTCTGCTGAACTCTCTTCAGTTGAAGAGTTGTCGATGAAAGCCTTCGACTTTTTTGCAGCACCTTGGCTTTTGTACTTCTTCCTTTTTTTCTGATTTGGTCGGCGGTGAGCAGTTGATAGCTATGATTCGATGGCTGGAGTAGGATCGTAATCTTGAAGTTCTGGGCCCTCTGCCAGAATTGTGACGAGGTTATTAAGAGTGCTTTCGCTGAGTGTTGCCCTCGTTTCTGTCTTGACACAATTCATTAGAGAGAACAGCCTTTCCATTTTGGCAATGGAGATTGGGATGGCGAACAGAAGCTCGCCCAAAATAAGCACCATGCTCCACTTCTTACTTCGACCCGAGTCAAAGATACGTCTCCACACACGAAGGTACGGTGTTTTCGAGGGCTCAAGGTACCGTTTTGTGTAATCAAGGAGACGATGCCACTGAACAGCATGGAAATTTTAATTCATTTCATTTTCAAAATGATCAAATGTGACCGGTCAACATGACTGGCAAAACGATAGGTTGACCGGTCAACTCCCAAATCAGTTCGGACATTGTCCGTTGACCGGACGTTATTTCGAGCCCTGGCAGATCATCAAATCTTGTGGTCATGGTGCGTGCGTTCCAGATTCCCAGTTTAAGAGCTGGACTCTTAATTTTGCTCGTTCTTATTCTCTTGCTTGGTGCGGATGTTGCGGTCTGGTTGTTGGTTGTTACCTAATCCCCATGCACCCAATGAGGGTGACAGACCGTGGCGGGACAGCGCCTTATTGACTGGGGGCTGCCCGGCTTAGGCGCGGCAGTAGCTGTCCAGTGAGATCCGAAGATCCCTCCCACCGACGAAAGCGACCCCTTGTGCCATGCTCTATGCCAATCAAGCATTGTGGCTTATAACCAGTAACTGCCGCTTTCTGTGTTGGTTCGACGCTGTGAGGCGAAGCTGGAGTGTCCTCTCCAGGGCACAGGCCAGGGCAGGGGGATATGGAGGACCAGCTCTTGCCCAGTTAGCGAGACCCCCCCTATCCATGGCAATGACTGGTCTGGATGGAACAGCAGGGTCAGTATGGTCCGGGGCCATTGACGTCGCAGGAGTTGCCAGAACGAGATTGATTACAACCACGAACTGCCTATGGGACTCCAGCTCAGATTTTTCCTCGAGGTTAACTCCTGAAGCCATTTCTCTAAAGAGATATTAGCCGGCAGGGCAGCGGAGGTTTTTGACAGAGTTTTCCTTCTCTGCATGTGGCAGGTAGCACAGGGTAGCATGATACCTGTGGCAGGAACGGTTCTAGCAATTGATAAAATTACTGGGTAGTAAATTTTGGGCCCTTTTATGCATGCTTTCCCAGAGTAACCTATGATCTCTGATAACTTTCAGTTGATGTGTTGTCACAAGAAAATAATAATGTAGAACATTACAGTATTTCTCATTTCTATTAATTAGGCTTTTTACTTTAATCAATTAAAGTAAATAAATCATCAATGTTCTTTTATGTATTTGTCACTGTACATGCTGTATAGAAAGAATCTTGTTGATGTCTTTCTAATAAGTTTTAAGACGTTTCTGGAATGGTGATAAAGTGGTATAGGTATTTGATTTTAAGTTCTTTGGAAAACTGTTCCATACTATGCTCAATCAGTAAGTATTCGAATTATGAAGAACTTTAGATTTGGGGCAGCAAGCGAGCACAAATTTCAATTTCATTTCAGTATATACAGTACATACACACTGTAACTGTATCTAATACACTTTCCTCTTTGGTAGTTCATTACCTCATGCAATTAGTGAAAACGCATGGTTCAAAATGAATGCTGGACAAACTGGATATTACCGTGTGTACTATGAGAGTGAAAACTGGGAGAAACTAATTCATCAGCTGAATACAGATCATAAGGTAAATAAACTGCAATATTACAGTGTGATGTTTTCCTTGTTGTAATGTGGTTACAGTCTTAAAACGTGTTTCTCTTCTATGTTAATCAGGTGACTTTGTGTATCTGTGTATTTTTTCATTGGCTTTTTATTTAGATCTCTTCGTGTATTTCATATTTGCTCTCAGTGTGTTAGGTCTGTGTTGAAACTTCTGAGATAATTTCTTGTGGTCGTAGGGCAAAAGTTGATAAATAAATAAATATTTGAAAGTAACAACACAACTTTTACTTCTTTTGTGATATTACACGTACATTTTCAGTCTTAGCATAACAGTCTTTTTTGGAAATGTTTCCACAATGTTAGGGCGTTGTGATACAAACTGATCATTGAATAATTCATTAATAATTATTTAGAAACTGAGTGACGCAGACCGTGCTGGATTGCTTGATGATGTTCTCAATCTTGCTCGGTGAGTAGCGGTCTGGTAACATGAGCATATCTTTCATTTGAATTGTCAGCTATGAAGAGATGATCATGAGGTATCTCGATTTATTGACAAGCTTGCTTCCTATTTGTTTTCAATGCTATCAATCTGACTGTGATAGTTGGTGTAACGTCTTTTTTTTAGGAGTGGCATGTTGTCTTATGAAGTGGCTCTGAGTCTCACTCCATATCTTAAACAAGAAAAAGAATACGTTTCATGGATGTCGGCGCTTAAAAATATGGCTTATTTTGCAACTCAGTTTTCCACTTACGACACTCTGAATGGAACAACAAACTATTATGACACATATAAGGTGAGATAAAGTTGTTCCTCCATGGTCATTCAAAAAAAGGTTAATTTCTTTTAAGTCACGATTAGGGTTGTAATTTTTGGTTTAGTGAAGTGAACTGATTTTACGTATTGCAAGGAGACCTAAAATGATCCAAAAGCATGAAAACAAATTGCAAGTGATCCAAAAAAACGAGGGAGTTTTGTTGCCTCCACAAACACCACTCTCTTTTAATTAACTTCCTTTACCTTGTATTTCTCATACCTTATTTGTTCGTTTGTTGTCTTTTCTGTTCAGAAATATGTCCTCTCTCTAATTAAGGACGTAGTTCAAGAATTGGGCTGGGAAGAAACCAGAAATGAAGCACATTTAACGAGGTGATTTTATTTTTAGTGTAAACACTTAGTTTCAATTAGGTTCAAGGATTTGACTTGTCTTCAAACCATCATGAGCATTACAAAACATTATGTAAGTTGTGGCAATGATCATTCTTATATTCTCTTATTCTCTACTTGCACAAATCCCATAATACACCTCTTTTACCCCCCAAAAATTTGCATAGGCATTGTTTTAGATTACTCTGGGACGTGTTCATGTCCCAGGATGAGTATGCAAAATTTTTGGGGGGTTAAAGAGGTGCATTATGGTATTGTGCAAGTAGTGAATAAGGAACGCATCAGATTGAAGAATCCCTTTCAAATGCAATGCCAGCAGGAAATCTGCTAATACCAAAATACCAAGGCAGGTCAACAAATGATAGGGTCAATGGATTGTCTTTTTTTCCCTTCATTCCGTTGACTTGCGCATTTAAACACGGAGCGATCCTATAAAAGGCAAGGACACGCTCCCTTGAAGCACTTTGCTGGCTTTCCTGTGCAATAGTTGTAGCGAGAATAGTGGTCGCAGGGTGGTCGAATAACCTGGAAGTCGTGGAGAAATAGCGTTTTTGTCGTCAAACCAACGGTGTCATTTACGTAAAATAATATAAGGTAAATAATAAAAATACAGTGAAAATAAAACTTATATTAACACTTGGCTTTGGAAGACCAAAAAGGATGAATTATCTTTGTCGTCACTGCACATGGAACATTCAAATTTCGCCGCTAACTATAAAATAACAAAGCTGATGCCTGCGAGCTATCTGTGTCCATTTATCTCGGCATGCTGAGAACGAAACGAAATCTCGTAAGAGGTGATTTTGGTTAGCCTGTGAACACAGACGGATTTTGGTGGGATTTTTAAAATTATTCAGGTTTATGAGCGTTATGATGGTGCAAACAAAATGCAAATTGAACAACACTGAGTTATTCCTCAAACTGTTCCATATTCAGAGCAAAGAAATTGGAAACAATAAGTACTACAAAGAAACAACGGAACTTGAAAAATGGCAAAGTGAAATTTCGTCTGAATATTGACGATAGACAGGAAATGGAAGACTCAAGCCTGAATGCCATAAAACAACTGATTACGTTCGTAAAAGGTCGACTGAATTTTAGCTGCAAGAGAACAATAGCAGCTAATGTTGACGTTACGGAATCTCTTTTAGACTGGCTGAAGAACAACCATGCATATTACCGTAGATAAAATATATTACCTTCATAGTCTGTTTGTATTTTTTTACGAATTTTAGTTTTCAAATTTATTTCTCAACCGCAGACAACCGGCAGAAAAACAGAATCCTGTGGCAACTCGCTAAAATTAGACTTGAGTGAAAAAGCCAATCAAATGGGAGCATTGGCCGTCCGTTGGGATTTGTAATTGACAGGCTGAACACCTCAGCCTCGTTAGATATGATCGCTCCGTGTTTAAAAGTCAACAGAGACCTTAAGCACCACGACGGGAGCCACGACGACGGCATACCGGAAGCAAATTTTCTGCTCCGGGCATGCGCAGAAACTGAATAACTGATTGCAATCCGCCGTCGTCTGCACGTTGACGACACCACATTCACTGTTTTGACGTAGTGTCAACAACGTCGTAGTTCATTGCAAAGTTTTTTAGTCCTTTTCTTTGATGTATCGTTTTTTTTTCTTACGACACATAAAGAAGTACCTTTCTGGTGTTTGCTGTTAAAGTTTTTTGAGGAGAAATTCACCAATGAACATCCCTGAAGCAGGAAAATGCGCTAGCACAAGCCGCTAGTCGCAAATTCACAGAAAACCGCAAGCTCGAAGAAATCCACTCGGTAAGATCTATTACATTTGTAACTTCTGTACTTTAGTTTCACTGATCCAGTTTACAGTCAAACTAAGTGAAGTGTACCCCTCAATATTACACTAATGAACTGATTTTTTGAAACTTGAACCCGCTAGTCGTTTCAAGAATGCAATAATGATTATTCGAATATTGAACTCGCTCGTTCGATCCAAGAATACGGCTAACGGGTTCCGTTTTCGAAAAATCAATTCACTATTGCATTCTAGAGAAGACTAGTAGGTTTGAAACCTACAAGTCGCAACAGTGAATTGATTTTTCGAAAACGGAACCCCATTAGCCGTATTCTTGGATCGAGCGAGCGAGTTCAATATTCGAATAATCAATTCATTATTGCATTCTTGAAACGACTAGCAGGTTCAAGTTTCAAATAATCAGTTCATTCATGCAATCTTGAGGGGTACGCTTCACTTAGCTTGACTGTAATATGCGGTGTCGGAGATCAGGAGTGCCTCAGCAACAGAAGTCACAGAACGAAGAGCATTTTTCTCGACTCGAAATTCAGCTTTACAGTGTACAGGATCCATGGTTTCAAGGTCAAATTCTTCGTAGTGTTTATATATAAGGGAAGCTAGGGGTCTTTGAAACCTTTTTCTTCAATACAAGGACGAATTCTTCATCGTCTATTGTTTCCTCGTTTTCAAGGTATTTTCGAAGTGGTATCTTTTCAGAAAACTGGCGGGATTAAGTTGCCGTCGCAGTGTTGCTTAACATGCTTAGGCGAGTGAAACGCGACGCCGGTCTCGCCTCAGCCTTTACGCGGATGTGCCGTCCCCGTCGCCACCTCCCGTCGCGGTGCTTAAGGTCTCTAATGGTTAACTGGAAACGGGCTAATGTCTTGAGTTTATCAGTCCCGTTCCTTGGCGAAACACAAAAAAGTGTATTCCAGATTTCCTTAGCTGAGTTTTGTGCAAAGGTTATTGTATTGTACTTGACTCTTTTTGTTTATTTGTAGATATCTTCGCGCAGCTGTGTTGCATTTGGCCACCGAATATGAAGATGTGGAGGAAGTGCGTAGCAACACAGCTATAGCTTTACAATTGTTTGATGGTTGGCTTAATCACGATATACCGTGAGTATTCTCTTCTCCGACCTATTTGTTGACCGTGGAAGCAAGCTTTTTTAAGCC
>JAHPZR010027204.1:12500-17139 GCA_019787425.1 Platygyra sinensis
CCAAACTGTGATCGCTAATTGCAGACTGTATCACATTGGAAGCATAGATAATATTTTCATTCGTAGTCAGAGCAACATCGATCAGTGATTTGGAATTTTCGGTTACTCTTGTTGCAGTTTTAACGAGTTGTGTTAGGCCAAAAGTCGAGCAGAAGTTGATCAGCGCGTGACCCTCAGGATCAGTTGTTCCAAGAACATTACAGTTAAGATCTCCAAGGATTAGCACATTTAAGCCATGTAGCAAAGAGTCAACATAAGTCTTGCTTAGGCCTTCTAGGAAATCTATTGGGGCATCCGGTGCTCCGTAAACTGTACAGAGAAGAAAAGATTTAATTTCTTATACTATGTAGCTGATCGCACGTTTTCCCTGCCAGCAATTACTTAGCGTTTTTCGCGTCCAGTAAGAGAAAGCACTCAATGAGTGCGATGTGAATCAACTGAAGAAACCCAACATTTAACCTCTGAGAATTGACGAATTTACAGTGGGTGCACGAATTGGTAGCATGCACGTTCGATAATTGTGGTGCAGACCTGTTTGTTGGAAAACTGTTTTGCTGTGCGAGTGCTGGAAGGAATAAATCACTAAGTTCACTATAATTCTGGAGTTGTTTAATTGAAAAAGCTACTTTCAGACACTGACAGATGATTTTTGTGCGTTAGCCCTTCCGACAGAAAAACTGAAAAGGCATGATACCCCCATCAAGCGATTATGTCGTAATCTCATCACAAATTGAATAACCTCTTAATGTCTTAGAAAATATCTTTTTTCGGCATGTACTCCATGACAACTTCTCATATAGTCCTCAGTCCCTAAACATATTTCCCTACATGGTATTTCTATATCACTCGTGCCCATGGAAAGATGTATAGGGAGACTATATGGGAAGTTAACATGGAGAATATGCCATTTTATTTCCATTGCAGGATCATACCCAATTTGCGCAACGTAGTTTACTCCACCGGGGTTAGGAATGCAGATGAATCAACTTGGGACAAAGTTTTCAATAAATACGTAACTGAGAAAGTTCCGTCGGAGAAGAGGACATTAATGTACGTACTTGCAGAGAGCCTCAACGAAAGACTATTAAGCAGGTAAAAAGGAGCCACTTTGTACTTTTCTATAGGAATGGTTTACTACAGTTAACAACATGACACAAAGTTGGGATGCTTAAGTTTAATTTGCTATTTAATTCAAACTATATTCCATCTGCAAGATGGAGGCAGTATAGCTGAGTGGTTGGGGCACCGGACCGACCATTAGCTTTCCACACTGGTCTGCTTCCTGCCAGTCTTGTTTTGTTCATTTACTGACGAGTTTTTTTACATTTAGATTCGCATGAATGTAGATTATTTATTATCATTGTTATTGCAGTTAGACTTAGTTAGTAAATATTGTTTGTGAAGTACACTGTTTATTCAGTTTTTAACTGCCAGAAGTGTTAATAAACTATTTTTATTTATTATTATTATTATTATTATTATTATTATTATTATTATTATTATTATTATTATTATTATTATTATTATTATTATTATTATTATTATTATTATTATTATTATTATTATTATTATTTTGTTTCAGTGTTTGTTTCCTTTGGCCGAGAATTGTCCACTTAGGGAGTGGTCAATTAAGACATATTTTCATTTTTTTATTTTTTATTTAACGCGACCGGCAAATTCATTAACTGCTTTTTTCATTCCCGTTGGATTCTGTTAGGCTGCTTACTTACTCACTGGATGAAGCAAAGATTCGTTCTCAGGACTCGGTAGCTGTCATAAATTCCGTAGCTCATAATCCAGTGGGGCGCCTCTTAGCGTGGAATTTTGTACAACATAACTACAACGAGCTGTATGACAGGTATTCATATTCTGTTATCAATATTCTTTATTTTTGCTGTTTCAGTTACGTTAAATGGACACACGATTTTTGGGCTATTTTCTAAATGGAGTTGTTCTCGACATAAAGTTAGATGTGGGAATACGTGTACGATATCTCGATACAGGGTTAGGTGTGGAAGCCAAAACATTACATTCGTTTGGCATAAACAGAAGAGATGAAGCACGCCAGTGATGTCCACATCTGACACTTGTTTACTCTTATTATTCAACAAATTGTAACACTATCCAAATATGGTCATGATGCTCTCGATATCTGTCATCCGTAGGTAACAGATATCCGGCGGTATACGTAGCTTCGTACGTGGGAAGAAAAAGTGAAGTGAAAAAATGTCGACAGAAAGGTTTAAAAATGTTACGAGCTTGGAAATCAATTTTGTTATCAATTTGTTGAATAATAAAACAATTATCCTGCGCAATCTCGCGGAATATCGTCTGATTTTAGCCAACGAGGCCGTAGGCCGAGTCGGCTAAGTATCAGACGATATTCCGCGCGATTTCGCAGGATAATTGTTAAATAGCCTACCAATCATTGTCACGTATGCCGTACACGTACGTGTGCCGTCTATATTTTGTATTCTAAAATTTCTACTGATCCAGGTCTGCTAAACATCCGGCACTCTTGTCGGTTTGTTGCTGTGGTTATACAGTTTTTAATTCTATTAGGTGTGGAATGCGCGCGTGTTTCCTCGTTATGGGTTTGGTGTGGAATGTACCAGTTGATTTCTCGGTTTGGGTTGAGTGTGGAATACGCGCGTGTTTCTCGGTGTGGGGTTAGGTGTGAAATGCGCACGTGTTTTCTCGGTATGGGTTTGGTGTTGAATGCGCCGGTTGATTTCTCAGTATAGGGTTGCGTGTGGAATGCGTGTGTGTTTTCTCGGTATAAGGTAAGGTGTGAAACGCGCACGTGATACGGGGCTAGGTGCGAAATGCGCGCTTGTTTTCTCAGTGTTGTATTTTGTTAATTTTCTAAATAAACTTGAAAACTTGAAAACTTGAAACTTGAACTTGACAAAATAAACTGGCACAATAATCCCCCCCAAAGCAGTGACGAAGGCACGAAGGAGCAAAAACGCGCCATTTTGGCGTCATAGAAATGGAGGAAGGGGTGGTCCAGATTTCTCATTTATTTTGTCGAAGATTGTATTTAACGTTTCAACGTGACAAGACAAAGTTAGCCAGTAATTAGGAACTAATATGTTAACACGTTTATGGGAAATACAAGGAAGTGATGTCTGCCGCAGTCACGCGCGTCAGAGCTCAACGGTAACGCTCATAACCTAAGTTTGGGTACTGTCAAGTAGAGTGTGTTTTGGTAACAATGAATGAATCAAAACGTTATTCTTTCCCCAGCGTTCAAAAGCAGTACTAGGATTAATGACGAATCATATTAGTGCTCGAAAAGCTCAGTACAAACACGCCATTGACAAAAAAGAATACTGGATGAAGCTGTGAGCTTTAATCAAAATTCTAAAGCCAACTTTAAATTTCACATTAAGCGAGATATTTAATAGAGAACAATCTATAGTATTTTTCGGTATGGGGTTAGGTGTGGAATGCGTGCGCGACTTTTAGGTATAGCGCTACGTGTGGAATGCGCTCGTGTTTTCTCGGTATGGGTTTAGGTGTGGAATGTGTGCGTGACTTTTAGGTATAGCGCTAGGTGTGGAATGCGCTCGTGTTTCCTCGGTATGGGGTTAGGTGTGGAATGCGCTTGCGACTTTTAGGTATAGTGCTAGGTGTGGAATGCCCTCGTGGTTTATCGGTATGGGGTTAGGTGTAGAATGCGCGCGTGAGTTTTAGGTATAGTGCTAGGTGTGGAATGCCCTCGTGGTTTATCGGTATGGGGTTAGGTGTAGAATGCGCGCATGACTTTTAGGTATAGTGCTAGGTGTGGAATGTCCTCGTGATTTCCTGGTATGGGGCTAGGTGTGGAATGCGCGCGTGACTTTTAGGTATAGTGCTAGGTGTGGAATGCCCTCGTGGTTTATCGGTATGGGGTTAGGTGTGGAATGCGCGCGTGACTTTTAGGTATAGTGCTAGGTGTGGAATGTCCTTGTGTTTTCTCGGTATGGGGTTAGGTGTAGAATGCGCGCGTGACTTTTAGGTGTAGTCCTAGGTGTGGGATGCGCGCGTGATTTCTCGGTATGAGGTTAGTTGAGGAATGCATGCGTGACTTTTAGGTATAGCTCTAGGTGTGGAATGCGCTCGTGATTTCCCGGTATGGGGATAGGTGTGGAATGCGTGCATGATTTTTAGGTGTAGTGCTAGGTGTGAAATGCGCTCGTGATTTCTCAGCACGGGGTTAGGTATGGAATGCACGCGTGACTTTGAGGTATAGTGCTAGGCGTGGAATGCGCTCTTGGTTTCTCAGTATAGGGTTAGGTGAGGAATGCGCGCGCAACTTTTAGGCATAGCTCTAGGCGTGGAATGCACGCGTGTTTTCTCGGTATGGGGTTAGGTGAGGAATGCGTGCGTGACTGTTAGGTATAGCTCTGGGTGTGGAATGCGCGTGTTTCTCTCTTTGGGGATTAGCTGTGGAATGCGAGCATGTTTTCTCGGTATGGGGTTGGTATGGAACGTACGCGTGTTTCTTGGTAGGGGGTTGGTGTAGAATGCGCACATGTTTCCCGCTCTTTTGGAGATTAGCTGTGGAATGGGAGGGGAATTTTCCCGGTATGGGTTTAGGTAAGTTAACAACCGTTAATTTCGTTTCTTCTTTCTCTGTAGATATGGTAAGGGC
>JAHPZR010027205.1:5000-30952 GCA_019787425.1 Platygyra sinensis
CGAACAATGAAGTGTGCCAAGCTCCATACTGGGTGAAATGGCACGCCGGTGAGTCAAACAGCATGCATTTTTCAACTGTGCAAAATGACACGCTAACCGTGTTGAGGAGCTAAGGTTCAACTCGCCATTCTTTCGTCTCAACAGTCAGTAACAAGTTCAGCTTGGCTGGCACCCAAGTTATGTAGCGGTGGCCGTAAAAACAAACTTTGGAAACGAACAGACATCTCGCAGATTTTCAGCGATTCCAGTGCTTTCCAATGAGTATTGTACTCAAAAATTAAAGTTGATACAAAATCTTTATTCGTGCATGCGTGATCATGCATTCTGTGTTTGCGAAATCAACTTTCTCTTTCGGCTCTCAATGTATTGAAGATAATGTTAGTATTTCAGATGACATGTAAAAAATCAAAATAAATGAGTAAACATGTAGTATTTACTCCATGGAAACTGAAGCAAAATTGTGACCACTGACGCGAAAGTGTTCCTATACGGTTAGCCATTTGTAAGCCATTCATTTGCCGTTCGAACGGCTTGAGCTATCCGTTCAAAAAAATAAGCATCCATTCAAACGGCTCGAGCTATCCATTTAAAAAAATTAGCATCCATTCGAACGGATTGAGCTATTCGTTAAAAGATCGTCAGCCTTTGGAACGGTTCAAGCAACAAAGTAACTAGTAGTTTCCATTGGAAAGTGAAGAATGACTTGCCTTGAGCTGCTTGCGTTTGTAGCATTTTGAAAGCTCATCCGCAGTCACGCTGTCAGTACTCCATGCTGATTGGATGATACTAAAGAATGCATCCAATCAGGGAAGAGCAAACAGCGTGACTCATGCTTCTCAGCACACATGCTAATTCTCTCCTCCGCAGAAGCCTCTTTCGTGCTGCCCAAGCCCAAAATTATTAAAAATTCCCCATAGGGAGCCTCTGGGGAAGAAAGAGACATTCTAAAGCGTTTCAAAGTTCCAGAAATTGCTTCAAATATTCCGAGAAACAAATCGGCTTTAGTCATGGGAATTTGTACAACCTTCACTTGCTTTCAGACTCTTCCCCGTGAAAACATTCTACAATCGAAACAAGCTTGAAATCTATTTGAAGCGAAATTCTAGTAATCTCTATGTACAAAACTTGCATGTGGTCGCTACAGGTGAACTATTACACTCTGTATTTTGTTGTTCTGACAGGACTGTAGCAGGAAACCACAAGTTTCTGCCGTATGCAAATGATTTACGCTTTTTACTGCCGGTCCGAAATGCAAAATTTGCCACCATTTTCTTTAAATATCCATTGATGCCGTGATTTTGGATATTGGAATAAACAAGTTTCTTCTGAGTTCGATATAACAAAGAATATTTCTCAATGCAAACGCGGTTTACCGCGACGATTACGCCACTCAAAAATAATAATTTTGAGATTGCATTATTTTCATTTCGAACACTGAAAACGGCTTTGCGAAAGCTGCGCTATTTGTGTCAAAAGGTCCGTTGCCAATTCCTTTTCACACTTGGAAAATCTATTGCTTTGAACATAGTTAGTAAAGGGGAAAAACTTCTAACTATTAACTATGGTTTGAATGGTTAGTACAATTTTTTTCGGCCACACATGGAAAATCGGAGCCGTTTGACTCTGATGAACATTGTCTACCATGTATTTCTCGACTCGCACCAGGAAAAATGAGTTTCACTACGTTGGAAAGAGGTTGTTTTGGGAAGCATGTCTTAACGCACGCATATGCTACATCGCACGCGTGTCTTTTCACTCGCGTGTCTTTTGGCACATTAAGTGTGTTAAACAGCTTACTGCTTTGAACAAAAGCTTTAGCGTGCAATACAATATCTACCGTGACACTCTTTGTTTTGCTTATTACATATGCGCATATCTGAGAGAGAAGTGACATGCTTAGCGTGCCGTGTCATTGCACACGTGCCCGTGCGTTCACCTTTTTCCCTGTTTTCCCATGGAGAGTCACAAATGTGAACTAAACTAATGATTGAAAGAATGCATCTACATTAAATATCAATTTGCACAAGTCATCTTGTTAGAGTGAATAACCCTGAAAACTCTCATGATGATATAGATACCTTAATTAACAAGATGGAAAATTAAATTTCCAACTGAAGTCAAGTATGGTCTGTAGTTTTCCTCTTTACATATTATTCTTCTATCTAGATTGTTTTTTTCCTTTTCTCTTAAATTCTTCTACCTCTTAAATATTTGAAAGCACAAAGAGTAATGTTTACTTGTTGTTGTTGTATGTAATAATTATTTTTGTCTACATAATTCCGTGTACAGTCTTGCTTGCCACGATTAGCTTCTCGCTATTTGCAAGCCAGGCTAGTAACAACTTAAACTGTTTACTGTAAATAAATAAAACTTGGCAAACCTGGACAAAACTTGCTTACAACTGCTGCAAGTTATTAGATGATGAGAAAATGGCATGTTTGGCTCTTTCCTCAATTTTCCATTTTGCACATCATTCACAAGGTCTTTGATGAACTGCTCCAGGGAGGTGTTAACTTTGAATGACTTGCCATACTGGTGTGTTACATAGGGAATCAAACTGTCATTTAGATATTTCTCTACATCAGCTTGACTAACAACAGAGTCATTAGCTATCTGCTCAATTATCTGGGGAGTATATAGAGGAAAATACAACAAATAAATCTTTATAAATCCTTTTAAAACCCAAAATATTGTCAAAGTCCATTAGAGCCCCATGAACATATGAAAATGGGCTTGTGTCAGGGTTTTTTCCTACCCCAACACCAAACAGCATTGCTTTCATAAAGACTGGCTACATTTGTTGCCTTCTTATGATAGCAAATTAATAAAAAATCATTTGGACATTTGCTTGTTGTACATGGTTGGTATATAAGAAATATTTCTATCCAATATGGATTCATGTAAATATGTTCACCACTCCCGCTGTCTTGACACCAATTTAGCTCAAACAGAATTTTCACTTCAACTGAGATTATTCCCATGTGCAAAGATTATTAACATTATTACTTCGATTATTATTTTCATTGCAATCAACTCTGGCCTAAAGGATACAGCCCCTCGATAGCCAGGTCAAAAAAAAATAGTCTTCGACACTTAACTGAAGATTGAATTAATGTCATGAAAGTTTCAAAGGACATTACTGTCATGTTTTTATATATAAGAAATATTATTGAATGAATCAATTTGATTCTTTCTGAAATGAATAAAATAAACCACTATCTAATTACCTTGAATGCAAACTAGTGGTAGATGCTATATATGGTAGGTAGGCGACTTTCCAGCTCCTTTAGCTTCTCCTTAAAGAAAAACAGAATGTGATGCTGCAGGATCGTTCATTTAGCATTATGCCTATTCTAACAACTGAGGGAAGGCAGACAGTAAAGATCATGCTGAATAATTCTCTCTTCTTTGCAAAAATGTCAGATACAGTTGCATCTCCACTGACATCTTGGAAAACAACATCAGTGATGTTCTTTCAAGTAACCTGGAACATCAAGAAGTCATGTTTAAGCCTTTGCGGTATCTAAATTATTGCATCTTAAATAGGGCTTGACTCTTATTGGATATATATAGGGATGGACTCAGTATTGACCTTTACACAATAGAGAGACCTGGGTATTGATAAGAAGACATTGCAAAGACCAAATACCAGTGACAGTATATACCTCCACCATTCACTATTTGTTCAATACTTAAGATGATTTCCAGTCCGTACTGCGCAGTCTCAGAACCCTAATGTTTATGAACATTATAAACGCCTCACTCAATGGAATGCAAATCGATGTTGTTTGTTAAGAACCACATACCTTATCTTTGAAACCTTTCAAATTCTTTTTCCAACAGCTTCATTGATTTTCACAGCTGTGAAGTTGTTTCATGAAGTGATATGAGAGAGAACAAAGTAGTAAGCTTCGACCGCTTTGTATCCATAATGGAGGTTTTTAAACTTTGAATTTACTTCATGTAAGAAGTTGCAAAGTGTTTACATTTTGTGATATCTTACATGAAGCAAAAGAAAAAACAACAAACTCTCAAGAATGCGCAGTACAGACTGAAAATCAGCTTCAAATAAAAAAATCAGGCATTAACTGTTTTCAGAATGCATGTGTACTAGTACATATCTCAAAAAACCTTATGTCGTCATCCAACCTGAAATTAACTGTCAAGGGAAAGTGGTAAGTGGTGGTTCATTGCCACTGGCTTTAGTTTGCTTGCCACCACCTTCAAAGTTTGACACCAACACCTTCTTGAGGGTGTTTGGATATGCTGGGTCATTCCAGTGTAATCGTAGAGTGCTAAAACTCCTCGTGCTCTTGGGGCCCTCCTCCTTCTTGTGCTGCTGGAGGCCTAGAAAAAAATAAGAATAAAACTATATCAGATTAACTGCATCCTTTATTTAAGTTCAAATCTAACTCGAGGATTAACCGTGATAATTAATAACAACTGGTCTGCCTGCATTTCTATCAGTTTAGAAATGGAAAAATGTCTTTAAAAAGATGACAACAGCTTACCCCTATTCCCTGCTCTCTTGAACAGGTAACTTCAATGTTTCTTGTCCTTCCATAAGCCCTAAGGCTTGCAGAATTGGCATATCTTGATCTGCAAAATGGAAAAAATGTAGACCATTTTATTTTGCAACAACTTCATTAACATAAAATTATTAGAAAATGGTCGTTTGGGCTAGTCACCCCTGGCCCCCCATTGAGAAAACTCACCAGCCAGGACACCCCACTTCCCAAAAGGTGCTCCTTCCCCCCAGTTACAACTTTGAAGGATCCTTCTTCACAGGACGAAATGCCGAGAATCCGCAGACTGAAATGTTGCGAAAACACGTGACAATGTTGCAGAAACATGATGGCTAACATGTTTTGGGTAGCGGATTCATGTTGTTTATTCTTGTTTCCGTTGCTGCAGTTACAACGAAACCGGACCACTTTTTCTATGTTTCTGTGGGGTTTCCTTGAAGGAAACACATGTTTCCTGCTAGCGTATTTGCATGATAATGCTTGCAGATACACAAAGTAATGCTATGGAAACAAGTTTGTTCGTAGGTTTCCACCAATGAAATTGAACCTTAAATATTGGCACTAAAACGCATTTCCACATCGGAAACCTCAAATTTCAAGATAATTTGATGGTTTAAATCGCTCATTTTCGCTTTTTCGTTAGTTTCCTTGTTTTTTTTGTATTTCTTGTTTTAATTTTTGCCTTCCACATGCTTTTCATATTATATTTGCATTGCTTTGTGAAGGAGAACTCATGCAGTACTAGTGTTGTTAGTTCTGGTGAATGCATACCCTTTCTAATTCTAGGGAACTGTGCGTTGCCTTTCTGTGCACAATTTTACCTTTTTGTCTGCTTTACTGCCAAGGAAAAATTTGGTTGTCCGGCTCCACTACTGATGGTCTTCACTAAATCAAAGGAAAATACTGTATTTCCACTTTAAGTCTAAATATAGTCTCAATAATGGCCACAGATAATAATATAGCTCACTCAAAAAGTGACCTAACTTGTTTGATTAAAAAGTCAAATATCCCAGTGGCGTGACAAAATAACTGAGCTTGTACTATGAAATCGGCATGTGCTTGACACTTGGAAAATTTATGCTTACATTGGCAGTTAGAGATACCATATTACCGGTAATTGAATTGCTACAGAAAGCTTCTTTTGAACCTAATGAGAAGATTCGATGTTTATTTCAATAGCCAAGCAATTCTAAAAATTATTACAGATTTGTAGAGGACGAATTCTGCAAGCTTGTGCATACCATAAAATTGAAATGACTGCCGGCCATAGTCTCGAGTAGACTAAATGCCCAGCAGTCAAAATTGTTCACCGAATTCCCCCACAAAGCCTTGTCGAAACATATTGAGAGTATTTGATATTTGTTAAGAAGTGCAAAGTGGCTGTAAAAACTCAATTTTACCCGCCTTTTTTAGGAGTAATATTGCGACTTCAAGAGTAGACTGAGACAAATGCATATGAAAAGTTTGGGAACTTACCCTTGATTGTTGACTTCTCCCACTTTTTCTTGTCATAAAACTGACGGGACATGGCCTGATTTGCTGGACTCTTCGAAACTGCAGTTGATAAAACAAAAAACGTTGTTGATGGAATTTGAAAAGAACAAACTATTCCTTAAACCTTGCTAGGCAATAATTCTTAATCCACATTCTACATTGCAGCAAATGGGACAGGATTGACGTGCACTTTTTCGTGTCCCTTAGCACGCTGGTTTATTCACATTTTCACTGGCTACACTACTATTAATTCAGTGGCAGAGCCCATTTTTGAGTAAAAAAGAAGAAATCACAGAAGGAAAAAAAGATGGCAAGTCAAGAAAAACAGCTCCTCCCCTCCCCCGCGCTAAACTCAGGGTCTGGATCCGCCACTGTAATGAACATTGTTGATTTATGGAGCATACGCTGTACTCGGCATTGGTCCGACCAGAAGGCTTCCCACCACCAACACTAAAACACTTCCTTGTACTTATAAACCTGTGGGTGACAGCTTTGTAAAAAAAATAATGAATTGCCATGTCTTGCTTCACAGTGCAAAAAAAGAGTTTTAAACACGATCAGAAAAGGCCAGTGTTTTACCTGGTTTTAAAATCAAACGCAATCACATTTTCCTGATCCTCTGCTTGTTGTCCATTTTGTTCCAGTTCCTTGCAGTCTTTCCCAACGCATTCTTGGGTGTTTTACAAGAAACATATCAAAAGAAAGAATGTTAAAATCCATGACATAAACTATTGATAATGTCATGTACATACATTGAAGGGCAGCCTCCCTTTAGGTAGAACACTTGAGCTTGAATTGTACACCCACCCTTATTGTATACCAATTAGCCATTACCAATTACCAATTTGGGAGCTGTTGTTCAACTCCAAACTCGAAAGATTATCAATATTGATCATCGATATGGCTTTGGCTTTGACCCATCGACTCATGACTGGGACCGTCGATGCTCTGATTGGCCAAGAACACTATTCTTGGTTTCATGTGACATACTCATATTCCAAAGTTAAATATTCCAAAATTAAATATTACCCTTCCCTCTGAGGTCTAAGTTTCATCAGATAAAAGGCCCGATTCTCCATTGTGCAAAGTATATAATTTATTACAATGGCTTCGACAAGATCAGCAAGGAATGCCAGAAGAAACAGAGCAATGGACGAAGAAGAAGATTTACAAGTGGACAAACGCACGTTAATTAATGAGGATTACACAACACCATCTGCTAGTTTCATTGAAACGCAACCAAATCCAGGATCCAACAACAAACGGAACAACCAACTGAACTAGGTTGGAAGGTGTACTCACTGGAAGAAGAAAACATGAAGATGAAACTACATGTGGACTTCCTCAAGACCTGCTTGGGGGAAGACATCATCCCAAGGGATTAAACATCGATCTATACTTTTACAACAGGGAAAGACGACGAAATATTCCAAGACAATGGAATGATACTTTAAGAAACTGCTCGAAGATGCTCATGGAATGCCTTGTGGAACATTACCAGAGGCAACTAGCACAGAACGTAACTCTGATAGCCGACACCCTTGAGTCACTTGAGAAGATAGAAGATTTCACGGAAAGAGACAAATTGCAACTTAAAGAGGAAATAAAACTATAATCGACCCTAAAGAAGCACCAGTTAAAAGAGCTAAACAAAAGAAACTACAAGCTGCTTGGAAAAATAAGCAAGCGACACAACAAGTACAACCCCCTAATCAGGGCACTGAAACGTATGCCGAGATCTTAAAGAGACACATCCATCAGAAATTGAACCCTTATTGGTCTGAATCCACAGAAAGAAATAGACCACCTGGAGGACGCAACCTAAGGAGAAACTGGGAACCACCACGTCAGGACAGATCATGGGGTTTTCAACGCTACCCACCAAGATCAGAGAACTACCAACAACAAACAAGAGGTAGGAGTCAACCCCAGTGGCGGAATTTTTTAGAGGGACGCCGACCCGCCAGGAAAGATAGAAATACTAAGATTCAAACCACATTGGAATGTTACTTATGGCAAATCGACTTTGGAACAAAAATGGACTATGAGTATGAAAGGATCAAAAAAGACAATACCCAACAAATCCAGGCAAATAGAAAAGATTTTGGACAGACAAATAGTAAATCTATCCAACCTCCAACTTACACAGTCAGAAACAAACTTACTAAGGACTTTTGCCCAACACCACCACCACCTAGAATAGAGGACATCAATAAGGATATAGACACGTTTGCCCGCAGATTAACTCTCGGAGAATATCACACCCCGGAGAACGTAGCCAAAATAACAGACAGCCAGGTTATCAACCATCAATACTTCATCAGTTGAACCGAAATGAGCGGAATACACAGTATAGACCCTCAAGAGAGCCATATCTCAACACATATGTAGACAGATTACGACAAGAAATCACAGACTAAATGTTGCACCATCAATGTTTTCAGCATAACAATCTATCCAGGAAAAATCTTTAAGCAGTGTACAATTGGCTTACCTAACAATGAACTCCCAGTAAGAGGCTTATATATACAGAGCAGAAATATGAAATTAAGGTCACGTAACATAACAAAGGTCGAAGCTACAAGGTGACATGGATTAAACAATCAAAAAGAATAAAAAACTGAAGGTCTCATAATGGTGTGAATACAAAGAAGTGGTTAATTAGTGCTGTTTACTCCAGGGTAACAAGCTCCCCATTGAGGGCCTCTGAATGAATGTGTTCAAGCCACGGATCATAACAGGATCCTAGGAAAGGGCCATTAAACTACAGTAATAATATCCCTCACAGAGCCCCTGAATGGAAAACCGACGACAACCATAACAGAATCCCCCAAGAGCTCTTGAACCCAGAAGTAAACAAATGAGAAAAATAATAGTAGAATGAAGTTAAATGTATCATACTAAGAAAATGTCAATTCACAACTACTCAATTGTAGTAATTAATGCAGTGTTTTGATCTAAATTCTCGCCTTTTGTTAAGACCATGAGGATTTAGGGTAAATAATTGCGCAGTCCAATAGGCCTCCCTAGAGAGTAAGTAAGTAAGTAAGTAAGTAAGTAAGTAAAACCTTTATTTAAAGAGGGTAGCACTTAATAGCCAAAGGCTAATAAACTTGTGGCCCTCATAAAATACACAACTATATACAACTATATAACAATTGTTCAAGATGTAAAGAATTTTCAAAAGACCTAATTTGTTTGATAATGATGAAATTGATTTGTGAAATTTCATGTTCAGGGTCATTAAAGTGAATGGCCAATTCACAAGTTCTTTTGTTCTTCAGCATGTTCGACTTGTGGTTACGAAATCTTACTTTAAATTCCATCAAGGTGGAGCCTACATATTGCAGGTTGCATTTGGCATAAGTAGCTAAATAAATAACATTTTGCGATGAACAAGATAGTTTTTGTTGAATGGGATAATGACGACCAGTAACTGAACTTTCAAATTTCAAAGCTTGAATTAAATAATTTTTTACAGAGATCGCATTTCTTGTTGCATTTTGAACAACCCCCGTTTTCTTCTCTTTGATTTCTACATGAGGTTACCTGAAATTTGGATGGTGCCAACATCTCCTTAAGATTTTTAGTTCTACGATAGGCGGGAAATATCGACTTGGATGGAAAAATTTCTTTGACTTCTGGTGAAGATTGCAATAGATGAAAGTGTTTTTTGATAACTTTTTGGATATCTGGCAAAATTGGATTATAGTCAAGTACCAAAGGAAAAACTTTCTTATCCGGTTTCACCTTTTTGCTCAAAAGTTCGGATCTTGATATACTGAGAGCTTTGTCGAACTGTTTATCAACAAGCTCCACCGGATAATTTTGAGATTTCAAATATCCTTTGTATTCCTTACACCTATTTTGTAGAAAGTCATTAGTAGAACAATTGTGTTTGATTCTTAAAGCTACCCCAAATGGAACTGCTCTTTTGCAATGTGAGGGGTGTGAACTCGAAAAAGGTAGATAGAGGTGGCTATCGGTGGGTTTAGCATAAATATCAGTGCTAATAAACCCATCACGGAAATGCAACGTGAGATCAAGGACATTCAAAAGACTCTCGGAGTAAACCAATTCGAATTTAATAGTAGGATACAAATCATTGATATAATCAGTGAATTCCAATAATTTAGGTAAACCCTGAGTCCAGAGATCAAAAATATCGTCCCTGTATCTCCACCAAAGCATAGGCTTCAAGCTACCCTCAAATTTGGCTTTCTCATCGATGATGCCCATCGCTAGATCTGCATAACTGCAGGCGTTTTTCGGTCCCATGGCCGTGCCATGTTTTTGAACAAAGCTCTGACCAGCAAACTGGCAATTATTTACCCTGAGACAAATTTCAACGGCTTCAACCAAGCAATCAGTGGAAGGAATGTTAACAGATCTGGAATTAAGTGCCTTTCTAACTGCTGAAATACGTAGATTATTGTCAATGTTTGGGAACATTGACGCTACATCCCAAGACACAAGGAGAGACCCCTCAGGGAATGGGCCTTTTGCATTCAAATCTTCTAATTTGTTGATAAAATCCGTGGAAGACTCTGTGAAAGAGGTTTGAGGTAGAATTCTGTGAAAGCAGAAAGCCGTTCAATTGCTGCTACCGCAACAGGATGTAACAAGTGGAAGTGGGTTGTCACGTTTGTGTGTTTTGACATTCCCAAATGCCACTCCTGGTTTTGGTTCCAGATTTACAACCCACGTGGCAATCTCCTGGCTAATCTGCCCCTCAGAAAACCACTTACAACTCCATTCCTTAACCACTTCAAAATGGTCAAGTGTTGGGTCGGAATCCAAGCTGTCATAGTGCAAATTATTATTAAGCTGCCCTAGTATCTTATTATGGTACTCATGTTGACTGAAGACAACAAACCTAGAACCTTTATCCTGAATTCTAATAATATTTTCACTAGATTTAAGAGACTTTAAAGCTAACCTTTCTTCTCTCGTAAGATTATCCTTGGTAGTTCTTAAATTAGCAGGCTTGAGGATGTCATTCTTCACATTGTTGAGGAACACTTCTACCTCCGGGAAACTGGATTTTGGAGGCATCCATTGGGAAGCTGATGGAATTGCTGGAAATCGATTATCCACCATACGAGGGTTGTCATCAGCATTCCTGCCGTGGAAGAAAACGGCAAGGCGGATTCTTCTTTCAAATTTATCTATGTCATCAGTCACCTTTTGCCAATTGACGTCCTTAGGCACAGGACAAAATGCTGGTCCTTTCTTCAGTTGAGAGCGCTCTGCATCTGTGAGTTCAGAAGAAGTTAGATTAATAGGATTCAGGTCCAGCAAGTTGACCTCCGTTGTTACTCCCGGCTTGCTACCATCGTTTCTGCAATCTTCACCAGAAGTCAAAGAAATTTTTCCATCCAAGTTGATATTTCCCGCCTATCGTAGAACTAAAAATCTTAAGGAGATGTTGGCGCCATCCAAATTTTGGGTAACCTCCTGTACACTGCTTATAGATATAATATATATATATCTGGATTTATGAAAACGGTGCTAAAGAGCCCAACCCCTAAAACCCTTATTTCACCCGGATTTCTCTAAACTCTAAGGCCGCTTTCAAGCCATGTAAACAGGCGAAGAATAGAGACAGGAGGGCAATGAAAGGAAGATAAATGGGTAAAAGAAGGAAAATCCCAGAGGGTGAATGGATCGAAGCCTGTAGGCCCACTGGGCCTCCCTATCCCTAAGCCTTGTTTCATTGTAACACTTGTCAATAAGCTGTACCCTAACATCAGTCAAACCCTGATGATCCGGCTGATTAAAGTGCCTGTATATACAATCATCCTTAGTCTTATTTTCAGCAGTAAGTCTTCTGTGGGCATTGAGCCTAGATTTATGGTTATTAAATCTAGTCCTAAATTTTGTAACAGTTGATCCCTCATACTGCATTTCACATCTGGCGCACGATAAAAGATATACAACGTGATCGGAATTATAATCCACATTAAAATTAATCACAAATTTATTACCCGTAACTCCACTCCTAAAATCCTTACACTCAACCAGAAAGTCACACACCCTGCACCTCCTATCCCCGCACTTACAACAGCCCTAATCATTTACTGTTGTTGGGATTTCCGACTGAACTAAAATATCTTTGAGGCTTTTAGGCCTCCTAAAAGCCACTATCCGCACCTGTGTAATGGCTGACTGGCAACGTCTTGATGAGTTTAGAACAGGGGGTAACCTGTGCAAAATCTCCCCGATATTGGGCAGTGCCAGATGAAATGTGACTACAAACGGAATACGGTTGTTGTTAGCCGGCTGCTTATCCCTTAGGGTGTCCGCCCTAGGAATCCTACGGGCCCTATCGATTTCCCTTTCCACGTGGTCTTTCTTGTAACCCCTTTTAACCAAGTAGTTACACAATTCCCAGTCCGTTTCTCAAAGAAAGCATTCGTGGAACAATTACAGCGTATCCTTAGGGCCTGCCCAAAAGGGATCCCCTTCTTACAAGAATTTGGATGGCACGAGGTATGAAATAAATACTGGTGCTTATCCGTAGGTTTGCTATATAAATCGGTGGAGACTATTTCATTACTCAAAAATACATTAATATCCAAAAAGTTAACTTGTTGAGACGACCAGCTAAAGGTGAATTTAAGGGTGTTATGAAACGAATTCATAAACTCCATAAACTCCCTAAGCTTCTCCTTACCCTCTGTCCAGACAAAAAAAATGTTGTCGATGAATCTTTTCCAGAATATTGGCTTCGTAGGGGCCCGTTCCAGTAAATCTGATTCTAACTTCCCCATAAAAATGCTGGCATAAGAAGGTGCCATTTTAGTCCCTATTGCAGTTCCCAAGATTTGCACATAATGCTTCCCATTAAAGGTAAGGTTGTTATTCGTTAGAACTATCCTTGCCAAGTCCACCAATCTTCCGCAGGGATGGAGCTTTGCCCCGATCTGCGTAAAGCCTCCCTCATGGCACTCAAGCCCTCCTCATGGGGAATGTGAGGATATAAACCCACAACATCCGCTATAACTAATATAGCTCCCTCAGGCAATCTCCCAAAGTCCCAAAGTACTTGCAAAAAATGCGTAGTATCCTTAATATAAGATGGAATCTCCGGAACCAAAGGCTTAATGTGACAATCTACAAATTCAGATATATATATATATATCTGTCTGTATTTCCAAAAACGTACCCGCAGATTTGAACACATCGATTTAGGTAACTGGTGTTTTTTTTTTGTTTTTTTTTTTACTTCCAGAAAAGGGAGGGGGGAATTCGTTAATGGCAGAAGCTTGTAGAGCTGACCTAGCTTGAAATGTTATGTATTTTTTTTTTATTTAGCCCAACCCACCCCGCCCCTTTGCCCCTTATCCAATCGGCGTTAAGTTTTACCCAGGCTATGCTTGGCTAAATATTAGTTCGCGCGGTATCTCAGAGGCGGCGTTGTTCAATTAGCTTTCTATAACTGCTGTCTAAAGGAAGTCTGCCGGAGGACATCATTAAGTCCAATGAAGGTGCAAGTTGAAGGATTTGCTAGCAAGCGTCGTCCATTATCGTACATGAAGCCGTCCTGAGATGCATTAGACGCGGGACGTCATTTAGCCCTGTAATGGTAGTCCGTTTGGACCATTGCATGTGGCGATAATGTTGTGCTTGCTTTAGACAGCAAAGAGCCTTAGCCACATCAATTTAGGGCTTAGACGTGCAATGGAGTAGACATTTCTAGCTGCTGTTGGCATTATTTGGCTTGAAGTTTGATGGGGCTAAGTCTATCTTGTGGAGATGACATCCTACCTTTCCCACTCGTGGAAAACGAAGTACATCCGGGACATTGCTATTTGCGAGCGAGACATGGCCACGAACAGAGCAAAGGAAAGCACGTCAAAGGCTGATCGATCGTGAGTAAACCTTTCATTTCCTTGTTTTATCAATTTCAGGCGTTTTCGGCCTAGCTAACTATCAGGCGTGTCTGTAATTCGCTAGCGCGGGCGAGATTTCTTGTTGTGGTTTCCGGTCGATAATTGAGCTGTTGACAACATTTGGCAATTAATTATGTCTGAGTTTATTTGAAGTTCAATCGATTCTCCATGTAGGAAGCTCTCGGTCAGTCCATTCAGGACGATTTAGGCCCTTAGAAAGCTATAGATCAGCTCTCCGCTGTCGTTTTGATATCTGTACGTTCGAGTTTATTTAGACTCGAATTTCATTTTAAATCACTGTTAATTAAATTGTACAATTCGTGATTCAACGAAAACACGGTGAATTTAGTCTTCCTGGCCTCGAAAGGCCCATACAGAAGAGTTAGTTCCTTTTATTTGAGCTACGATAACCCTTGTGGAGAGCTAGCGCTAGGAGAGAATTGTATCAAGATTATCAGTAACAAGTCAAATTCTCTGGGTATGTTTTTGGAAATACATGCATGCCCTTTTGATGATGCACCAGTTGATCTTGTAGTCAATGTTTCCGTCCTTTAAGTCCCAAATGTTTTTTGAAAGTACAGTGTCATGTGAGTGTTTTCGGTCTTTGAAAGAGAGTTTGTGGTTGTTGTATCTCGTTTTGAATTCGTGCTCTGTCATACCAATGTAGGTCCTTGCATTACCAGAAGTTGTTGTGACAGTTGCTTTGTAGATAATGTTCTTCGTAAAGCACGCACCGTCAAGAGGGCACAGGTTTCTGTTTCTGCAGTTGCATTTCTTTTTGTTGGAGGCCTCGTCGTTTTCATTTAGGATCTTCTGATTGTGGTTTTTGATTATATTAGCCATGTTTGTAGTGCAGCTGTAGCTGACCTTCAGGTTGTTTCTATTGAATATTTTATGGCGGTTGTGTGACTTTGGGAAATGCTTATCAATCAGGCAAAGGGATGATTTAGCGATGTTTGTACGGACATTCTGACTGTAAGGTGGGTTAAACCAGATTATGTTTCTTGCTCTGTTTCTGGATTTTTTTCTTCCTTGGTCTTTAACATAATGGATTCGCTCGTTGTACCCACTGGATTTCAGGGCATTGTTGTATAGCTGCGAGGATTTATCGAACTCGTCTTGGTCGCATGATAAGCTTGATATTATGGTGCTTATGGTTGTTGGAAGAAAAGATGTTGTTGTTGTTGTTGGCGTTGATGTACAGCGGATTGTTGCTAGTTTCCTGAAAGGGTAAAACTTTCCAGTTGTCAGATTTAGCATGACATCCAGGTAATCCACCACCTTGAAGTTCCTTTGCACTGTAATCTTCAATTCAAGGTCTCCGATTACCTTAGAAAAGTCCTTTCTTGCTTTGTCACCAGCTCTTGTTCTTTAAGATCGCTAAAACGTCGTCTCTGTACAGGCCGATGTCCCCTTCTGGGAATTTTGATGATAATTTATGCAGGATGTACAGGCCAACTAGCTCGCAAACCTCAGCTCCATCATAGCAACCCATGGTTACATCAAACATAGGGGAATCACCTCTCTTGACCCAGGGTTCATTCATATCAAACAGGAGGGTTTTCCTTGAGTGCATAATGATTTCGACCTCCTGCTCTGAGACAGTTGTGTGCTGTTTTGCATACTCCAGCGATAACCTCAGCAGTTCCTCTGATATGGACGGATAGAAATCCACGATGTTAAAAACCAGGAATGAATGCCTGTGCTTTTCTCCAATGCTCGAAAACCAATTGACTACCAATTTTGTGTTTTTCCACTGGTGTAACTTCGTCTTGGATCTAATGTTGTTGTTGATCCTATCCAAAATCTGTTTGCCTACTAACCCAAGGTTGTTCTTTGCAGGGTTTATTAATCTGCACTTTGGGTTGTTTTGAAAGTTTTCCTTGTGATCTTTAAGGGAGATAAATGCTTGCCTCTGCGCCATCTTTGTGTCTCTGTGACGTTTTCCCTTAACAGTTTTTCATATTGACCTTTGTCCATCTCATACAAGTTTCTTGTTTTGTCCACAAACACGAGGACTTTTTTAGAAGAGTTGATACTCTTGATGTCACGTCTTAACTTGTCTTGAAATGCATTTCTCACCTGTTTGAACGTAACATTTTCTACCAGCTGAAACATAATTTCTTTGAACGGCTTTAATTCATCAATTGGCGGTGGACATTTTCTTGACTTCAGGTTGAATTTGTTGGTTTGCTGCTGGTCAGCCTTTGGGTTAAGAAAGAAGAGTGCCTTCCATCTCATTCTTTTTATAACACTTTCTACCTTCTCAAATAGACTCGTCTTGTAGTTGATCTTTGGAGGAATCTGGTTCTAGTCTGGCACAAAAGTTCAACTTCTTAAGATTCTTAGGTGTGAATCATCAGGTCCTTTACAGACTATATTTAATACATCTTTTAAGATGGCTGGAGTAATCCCAATTTTTAAGAAAGGTTCTCAGACAAGCTTAAACAATTATAGTCCCATTTCTCTACTCTCTGTTTTTAATAAATTGTTAGAAAAGCTGATGTATATTAAGGAGATAATTGACTTGCTTAACAAGAGAACTTATTTATAGTAAACAGTTTGGATTTCCCTCTCACTAGCCAACAATATGCAGATCTTAGTATATATTGACCAAGTCCAATTAGCCATTGAAAGCCACAATTATTCTTGTGGAATACATGTATTTCTAGACTTAAGAAAAGCTTTTGATACAATCAGCAAATTCTACTCAGAAAACTTGACTATTATGGTATACGAGGTGCTGGATTTCCATCTTTTTTTCAGATGATGCAAATTTATCCTTTCAACATCAGGACATAAACATGCTTGAAAGTTTGATTAATTCTGAACTTAAGAAAGTTCTTAATTGGCTACGTGCAAATAAGCTTTCATTAAATATTGATAAGTCAAATTTTGTTACTTGACAATTTCAGGAAAACGCAGTGCCTTGTATGATAATACTTCTGTTTGTTGGGCAGTGGGATGGCAACCAACTGACAAAGGCAACAGAGACAGCAACCATCAAGTCTATCACATGTACCTGTCTGGTCGGCAGACTTCACGCAGACACTCGAGGCTTCACTGCGAACCCATAGGGCAAAGAAAGTCCATGATCACTTAACTGGGTGCTCTCATGACAACCCAATATGTAGAGAGACTCTAGCCAAAATTTCCCAGAGGACATAAGTCTAGGTAGACCTGCAATAAATAAACTTTTGCAAGTCAGTGTGAGGGTCGATTTTTAAAAGATCAGTAAACAAGCAAAGTTTATTTTCTTGATTGATGCTTTCAATTGGAATGCCTAAAATCACCCCACAATTGATATCTGTCTGATTAGCAGTCAGCGGTTTCAATCCAAAGTGCTTCAAAATCATAAATAGATCTGATATGTTTGATTTGATAATATGTTTGAGATTGTCATTAATGTAAAAGGCAACACCCCCCGTATCAGAATGACTCGGTTCAGAGGTAAAAGAACATCCAGGTATATTAACATTAGGTATAAGTTCTTTATCAATTGAAATTTTAGTCTGAAAGAGGCCGAATCAATAGCAATTTGTAACTTAACTCTGATATCGAATGTAAAAAGTTGTCATGGTTGGCTGCTAAACTTCTGATTTTGCAATGTAAGGCTTATCATTTCATAAGCACCGAATTATATCATTGTCACTATGAAATTCCTAAGTAGTCTAATATCTGGACCTGGTGAATATATATTGAAGCCAGTGACACAAAAAATACTTTGCACTGAGAGGATCAAACCATTTTTGAATATAGGAAAAATAATATAAACTAGACAATCAAATGAAACCTGAATCTCTGCAGCCAAAACACAGTAATTTGCCTTAACTTGACTAATGTTGATGACTGATCTAATTCCGACTAGATTTTTTTTCCATATTATTCCTGAATTTGTAATGAAGATAACATATCACATTAGGATTTGAATGATTACACCTAATGATTTTGAAATAGAGCTTTTCTCTATATCGAATTTTGCCAAGAATAGGTCTCAATTAATTTAATAAATTTCTCCTCAACAAATTTGGTAAAGTCATTTTTATAATAATTTAAAACTTTATAGTTAATTTTGAGACTGCCCACTGATGGCATTCATAGAAGTATTTCTAAGCTCAATACAAAATAATTTTGGCTATTCATATACACACCATACACAGATATACAAGGTTGTTTTAAATGTAAAGGGAAATGCGACCTCTGTAGGAATTTTTTAGTAGAATCGGATCATTTCTCCAGCACTAGTACAAGCAGGAAATACTTCATCAGACAACACCTTCATTGTAAATCTAAAAATGTTGTTTACGTGATCACTTGTAACAAATGTAATGTTCAGTATGTAGGATCAACAACTAACGAGTTTAAAATCAGATTTTGTAACCACAAATCGGCCATGAGTACAAAGAAGAACACTAGTGAAGTCGTGATACACTTTAACAAAGAAACTCATGTTTTGTCGGATTCTAATTTCGTCATTATTGAACAAATTTGTAATTTTAGCGATCAAAATAGCCTCGACCATCGTCTGCTAACAAGAGAAGCTTTCTGGAGTGCACAACTTTGCACCCTTCAACCTTACGGTTTGAATAAGAGATCAGAATTCAACTCTAAGAATAGAATAAAATACAATTAACACCTTATTTTCATCACTCACAAGTGTTCTTTTTATTTCTTATATATTTTTAGTGATTCTGTTGTTCAAAGGCTCAATCAAGGATTTTGTTACGGGGCTGAGAGTATAGCACACAATGCTTGAGTTCAGGGGCTGGTAACTAGGATTTTGTTATTAACCATTCAAAGGCCTTTTTTTCGGATCCTGTTACGAAAAACGGCATTGTGAGCTAGAAAGCGCCTTTGTTCAAAGGCTTTGACTTGGGAATTTGTTACATCATTTTCTCTACATTATTATGTAATACCCTAGTGGTCTAATACCTTTTTCTTCTCATATCATTGTGTTTATTGTTCTTATTTGTTATTTTGATTGCATTGTAAAATTTTTTAGCCTATTTAAGTCTTAGCCATAGAGAGATTTTTATTCCAAGTATTTTTAATCCTGTACACTCTATACTGACGAAGCCTGAAGGGCGAAACGTTTATTAAAGAGTTTTGGCCACGGAAGAAGTTTGCTGTTTGCTCTTTCTACACAAACTACAATTTTCGAGTGCAAGCGTGTAGTATCCTCTGGATCCTTCCTTTATACTACAGACTGTTTAAGGCAGTCGCCATTCATGGGACAATCAGCCGGCTTTCTACAGTTGCAATTTCTTGTCACCACATTCTTCTTGTTTAACACTGATTTGTTATGGCTGTCGATGTTGTGTTTAACGTTGGACATGCAGCTGTAGCTAATTTTTACGGTGTTACGGTTGAAGATCTTGTGCAGCACGTGGCCTTTTGGAAATTCTTCATCTAAAATTTTTAGAAAAGACTTTCCTAGGTTGGTGGCGACATTCTTGCTATAGGGCGGGTTGTACCAAATACTGTGTTGGTTTTTTCTGTCAGGGTTAGAAGGTTATGAAGCGGAAGGCGTTGAAAATTTGAGGCAGTGCTTGTATCCGCTGGCATCAAGGGCCTTTTGGTAAAGTGGCACAGCTTTGTTGAAGGATGCTTCATCATATGAGATCTCAGAGAGGCGTTTGTTGATGGATAGTGGGATGTTTTAATGATCTGCGGTGGATGGTTGGACTTGTTGTTGATGTGAAGTGGGATGTTGTTGGCTTAGTGTAGGGCAGGTACGTGCCGTTAGACAAGTTGAGGGTGACGTCAAGGAAATTCACGATTTTCTTGTTGGCTTCAATTGTGATCCTAAGGCCATACTTGTTAAAGATCTTGCAGAGGTCTTTCTTGATAATCTCAACCTGACGAGGCAATGTGTTGGATATACCAAGGCCGTCATCTCTGTATAGGCCAAAGTTGTTGCCATATTTCTCGACATTGGTTGGTTGGAAACCGTACTTCATTGATCTCTGCCCATGATCGCCACCAAATTTAACATAGATCTCATTGTCAGGGATGTTACCATTACGCCAGGTTAGAAGCTCAGCTCTAGAGATATGATAATATATACAAAATAATAATCTTCTAGCCAAACTTTAACAATATTGTTTTATTTGAAATGTTTATGTAAACAAGAATATTTTTACTTCGCATTGCTGTCAATGATGCTTGTTATCTTTTCATGATGGTCAGCCACATAGGCACAGGGTGTTTCCTTGATAGTGGTCACCTGCTTGTTCTTTTTCTCCATGTGTTTAAGAGGTAACATGTCACAGTCAAGGTTTTCACCAATTTGTTCAACCTTTTGTTTCGGTGAGCTCTTTCACTGTCAACCTTGACACCCCACCTGTTAAACCTCCTACATATTAGAACAAAGGTATCATAAAATTAAAATGCAATCTTTGTTTTTATCATTTTTGTTAACTTTTATATACTGTATATATCCATTTGAAATATTATTGTTATATCTCCCAACTCAGATACATTTTCTGATTGGAGGAGAATTGTCACGTTCCGTGGGTTAAAACTCACTAACTCCCTAGGGTAAATAAAACTCACTAACTCCCTGGGGAAACAACAACTTGAACTTTGGACTCGCACATGATCAGGCTGTGCACCTTTGAAATGGTGGCAAATTTTTATGGCAGCTGACATCAAGCAAATAATTTTTATGCAGTCAGTGCACAACTGCTCGAAAATGTGATGGCTCACTTTATTCCAAGAGTTCTTTGGTGGTGATATGCCCTGGTATTTTCAGATACTTGCAACAGGAAAAGGGCTTAAAAATTACGAGGATGAAGCATTGTCCGCTGTAACTACAGAACTGAAAAAGCTGGGGAAGGCAAAAGTAAATCACCATCCCGAAGTAACACAAACTGACTTAGAAAAGCTTTACAACTTGCTCAACATTACACAGCCAAAAGATCTTCCTTACAAGTGTCTGTTTGACATTGTTTTCTTCTTGGTGCGAAGTGGCCGAGAAAACTTACGTAAACATAAAAAGTCATCGTTTGCCGTGGCAGTTGGTTCTCAAAGCAGAAAGTCTGTGTACAAAAAGTTGACGAGCTTGATAAAAATTACCTTGCTGATGATTCTCTGTATGATATGTCATGATGGTAGCATGTATTAGAAACCTGAGAGTGTACTGTGTCCTGTGAAATGCTTTGAACTCTATTATATTGTATTTGTATTTATTTATTCCCCCAATCCCTTGATGGTACATAAGTATTTTTCAAAAGGAAAGAAAACATATGATGCAAATTTACAGCACTTAAATTATTTCACATGTAATAATGGAGGGAGAGGAGAGGGGCACATCTAGATTAACTAATGTTGTGCCCCTTAAAGTTACGTATGACAAGACTTGAGAGTTTTATTTTAAAAAAAAAAGGTAAAGGAAAATATTTCGGTAAATTATGAAGAGGATAATGTTTCATTAGTATTGAGCAAGGTACCAGCGCAAAAGTGCTTTTCTAAATATTGTTTTGGACGGTTTGTCCCTGATGAATTGTGGTATATCATTCCAAAAGAAACATGGTCTAAAGCCATATTGTAATGGGGAAATCAATTTGTTTGTGGTAAAAAAGAACATAAGCTGATTAAAAATGCATTTCTCAAATATTTTACTTACAGAAGATAGAACTGAGATAGGTCGATAGTTATTTCATATGAAACGAGAGCCTTGCTTAAAAATAGGAACAATCTTTGCAAGTTTCATACTATCAGGAAAGATGCCTTGGTTGATGGAAAGATTAAAAATATATGTTAAAGGGCAGTTTATTTCAAATACTGCAGTTTTTAATAACATTGGATGAATCTTGTCACACCGGAATGACTTTCTTATATCAAGACTTTCTAGTAGTAAAAATATCTTTATTTCAGAGACTTGTGAGAAACAAAATTGTTTTTGTCTCTGAGAAAGATAAGAGGTTGCACTCTTATTAGATTTAGGGAGTTGAGATGCTAATTTGGAAGGGAGATTGCAGAAAAAATTGTTAAGACAGTTGGAGATAGTTAAAGGTTGTTCGTATTGTTTGTTATCCACTAGTAGTTTTTCTATATGAGAACTTGGCCGCTTCTTCTTTATCAATAAATTAATATTGTCCCACATCTTTTTTGTATTGTCTGATTTGGTTAGTATGTCATTATAGAAGCAGTCTTGGTATATCTTATTAATGGTAGCAATTTTGTTGCAAAATAGTTTATACTTGCTTAGGAAGACATAGTTTCGAGTAATAAGCCATTTTTTATATAATTTATCTCTAACTTTCCTGGACTTTTTTAAACCAGAAGTAATCCACGGTTTATATGCTTTGTGTTTAATCTTGGCCTTTTTAAGCGGTGCATGTGCATTACTAACTTTGTTGAAAATATGGAGGAACCTGGTATAACTTTCGTTTACTTCATTACATTTGTAAATAGAATCCCAGTTCTCTGATTGTAGATCGAATTTGAAATTTTCTCTTTTGAAATACCGAAAGTCTCTGAATTCAAAGTAATCAGGAAATGAACTAAATTTTGGGTCGTACAAAATAGTGAAGACTGGTAGATGATCCGCAATCTCAACCGCAAGGCTACCGCTTGAACATGAAGTCGAAATATTTGTAAAAATATGATCAATACAGCTTTGTGAATTTGCAGTAATACTTGTTGCTTCAAAAATCAGCTGAGAGAATCCTTCTGATTGTATTAAATTAAGATATTCCTTGGAGACGCTCGTTTTTGTAAGAGTATTTATATTAAAAGTGAAGAGTGATCATCGCAGTAAATTTTCCAATTTAAGCAATTGGAAAGAAGAAGCCTGAAAAAAATCAGGGCTTCAATGGGATTCGAACCCGTGACCTCCGCGATACCAGTGCGATGCTCTACCAATTGAGCTATGAAGCCACACATTGGGAACAAGGTCAATTTATCGAGTTCATATTTTCCTGTGCAGTGAAGTGATGGGAAGTGACGGCAAAATATGAACTCAATAAATTGACCTCGAATCCCGTTGAAGCCCTGATTTTTTTTCAGGCTTCTTCTTTCCAATTTCTTAAATTGGAAAATTTACTGCGATGATCACTCTTCACTTTCATCTACAACCGCAGTACAAATATGAATTATTTCATATATATTTCACAGTATTTATATTAGTATCACCCATTATAATGCATTTTTTCTTACAAAGAAAAACATTGTGTACAGTTCTTTCCAGTTTGTCAAGAAATTATGGGTTTGAAAAATTTGGGGGCTTATAAATTACACCTACAATCATGTCATTAGTTTCTATCCACAGGTTTTCAATTGAGTCTATTTTGAGATCATTTCTTAATGAAAAAGAATAGTCTAAACTAACATGCAAAGCAACACCACCACCTGACAAAAAGGTGCGATTTTCATTAACTAAAGTGTAACCTGGAATTTGAAAACAAGTACTATCAGTTTCAGAAGTAAACCATGTCTCGGAGCAACCGATAAAGTCAAACTTACATGAAATCGAATCCAAAACATTACACATTTGATCAAAATGTTGTTTTAAGCTTCTTGTATTTAAATGAATAGCAGAGTATTGAGGTTTGACAGTATGAGACAACCCGTTGATTTCTTCAATTGTGTAAATCCCGTGATCATTTAATAATTGTAAATTTAAAACAGGGTCAGAAGACTCTTGAGTCGTTGACATGAGGTTTTTTGCTGGTCAAAATTAAGTAAATAGTTTAAGATAAAAATTAAATTGTAAAACTAAGTAGACATTTAACATGGGACTTACACGAGTACAAAAGTATATACTGTTCAAACATCTCAGGCCTGATGAAGCGCTCCATCAATATAAAGCTTGCCATGATGGAATCTAGGTCTTTTCCCAGCCCCATGCATCTTTCATCACCGATCTCAATTGCTTCTTCTTTTGCCGGTCTTCCCATATTAGGTCGTCTGAGACACTTACACCATCACGTACCTCCCTCTTCTTTTTGATAACTTTAAATCGCTCTGGACAGTACAAAAACGTAGCCAAAATTGGTCTGGGAGTGCCATCATCCTTGAAGGGCCCGATCCTGTGGGCGTTCTCGATGTTTGGTTGCAATTGGAGATCATTCCCCAGGATATCACCGAGTTTTGCAACACAATCTTCGCCAGTAGACTCGGGGATAAAATTTCAGATTAAAATCCCTCAAATATCTGTCCAGGGACAATAGTCGCTTGTAGGTGTCATCGACCTCTTTTGCATACTTGGTGATATCGTTCTCGATTCAGTCAACTCTTGTATTAGCTTCATGTAGTTCTCCTGTTAATACCTCCAGCTTTAAGTCTAAAGATTCTTTCAGTTTAGAAATCGAGCTTTCATTCTTCTTGGTTTGACTCTGAAGGGATTCAATGTCTCTTTACTTTGGGCTACATCATCAGGTTTTACTTGGTCTGAGTGGCGGCAGCAGAGTTGATGTTACCATTGCTGTGGCTGTGCACTTGTTGCTTCTTTGCTGCTGTGTAGTTGCTTCTGCTGTTACTGGTACCACTAGGGTAGTGTTGCTGCCATGCTGCTGTGTTGTTTACCCTGCTGATTTTTTTGGCATGTGTCTGGCTCTGCTGCTGTCATCCTGTTGTGATGATGATGTCTCTAATGCTGGTGCCACTCCTGGAGTGTTGCTGCTTTGGTGTTGTGATTCTGTGGCTGGTTTGCTGCCACTTTGTTGAAAATTTCTTTCTTACTCTTCATGGTTGTATTCTATGAGTGGAAATTGGCCAGGTACCACCACACAGTGATTTGCATCTCTGTGTACTCGTATTCACAACATTGTGGACCAAACAGGTTAGTAAATAGCTCATACATATTTTCAATCCATTTTCTATCTTCTTCACTTCAAGCCATTATTTTAGCTTTCTAGTCACACCCGCTGTAATAGAACAGCCTCTCTACTGAAAGAAGTAAAGAGTGTGCTTACTTCTAATTGTACTTTTTTTATTTAAAGAAAGAAAAATAAATTTTCTGTATTCAGGTCTTGGGGTTGACATTTTCATCAAGACAAAGGGTGTTTGTTTTTATCATCAGTGCATGTTTCCAGGTATGACTGACTCCTTGGGATCTCTCCTTTAAGACTGGCCATCTCTAGACAATCATGAATATTACCAGATGTAATGGACTGTCTAACCTCTCTGAATGCTCACCTCATATCAAGTAGCATCTCTGTGTAAATATGGGTGAGGATTTGGTCCGCTATAACATAAGAAAAAAGCACAATGAGCTATTAAAAATAATTTTTAATCTTGCTACTTCTGCATCATTTGTGTGAAAATTTAGACTAGAATCTCAACTCACCTGAGGAAGTACTGCTTGATGAGTCATGATAGGTTGCTCTTAAGTAAAGCAGCCTTTGGAGCTTGTGTCCAGCCTCATAACCCTGGTTGGACAAGTGTTGCAATGAGCGATGCATCCGAAAAGGCATTGGTAAGTGCTCCACAGTGAGATGGCCATAATCACCTGTGCCAAGGCTTGTTCCAAACATCTCTAACAGAAGGAACCCTCACTCTTTACACTGAAAAAACTGAACATTACAGTCAGAAATTGGTTCACTAAGGAGAGATACAATTTCTTATAAAGTTTGCATGTCACATGCCGTAAAGGAAAATCTTTGTTACAATATTTGTCTCATTAGCACAAATGATACAGTTAGAGCTCCAGAAACATTAGTTCTGAATATTGACAGGGCATAGCAAACGTAATTGTCTCAAGGAATTTGAGCCCAATGTATGGAACACTTTTTGTGTGATGCAGGTTTTAAAACTCAAAAGTTTACAAAGAATGCATGAGATCATTAGTGCTTTTGCCACCCAGAAATTCTGCAGCTGTTGAAATCCAATTTCTCCTTGAATATTACACCCAACGAGCCAAAACTTGCTCTGATTACTAAGTTTTACAATCTCTTGAAATGAATGTGAAGTAAATCTCTTTTTACCCTTAGCTTGGCCTGTGCTGTATTGCTGTAAATTGTCTTTACGACTATGTTAATTTCCCTAACATGGGTAGGATAGCACTGACTGTAGCTTCTTTTGCCAATACTTT
>JAHPZR010027206.1:5000-33528 GCA_019787425.1 Platygyra sinensis
CACGCTAAACAATAGCCAGTGTGTCAAATGACAAAAGTTGCGTGTCTCATCGAACAATGAAGTGTGCCAAGCTCCATACTGGGTGAAATGGCACGCCGGTGAGTCAAACAGCATGCATTTTTCAACTGTGCAAAATGACACGCTAACCGTGTTGAGGAGCTAAGGTTCAACTCGCCATTCTTTCGTCTCAACAGTCAGTAACAAGTTCAGCTTGGCTGGCACCCAAGTTATGTAGCGGTGGCCGTAAAAACAAACTTTGGAAACGAACAGACATCTCGCAGATTTTCAGCGATTCCAGTGCTTTCCAATGAGTATTGTACTCAAAAATTAAAGTTGATACAAAATCTTTATTCGTGCATGCGTGATCATGCATTCTGTGTTTGCGAAATCAACTTTCTCTTTCGGCTCTCAATGTATTGAAGATAAATGTTAGTATTTCAGATGACATGTAAAAAATCAAAATAAATGAGTAAACATGTAGTATTTACTCCATGGAAACTGAAGCAAAATTGTGACCACTGACGCGAAAGTGTTCCTATACGGTTAGCCATTTGTAAGCCATTCATTTGCCGTTCGAACGGCTTGAGCTATCCGTTCAAAAAAATAAGCATCCATTCAAACGGCTCGAGCTATCCATTTAAAAAAATTAGCATCCATTCGAACGGATTGAGCTATTCGTTAAAAAGATCGTCAGCCTTTGGAACGGTTCAAGCAACAAAGTAACTAGTAGTTTCCATTGGAAAGTGAAGAATGACTTGCCTTGAGCTGCTTGCGTTTGTAGCATTTTGAAAGCTCATCCGCAGTCACGCTGTCAGTACTCCATGCTGATTGGATGATACTAAAGAATGCATCCAATCAGGGAAGAGCAAACAGCGTGACTCATGCTTCTCAGCACACATGCTAATTCTCTCCTCCGCAGAAGCCTCTTTCGTGCTGCCCAAGCCCAAAATTATTAAAAATTCCCCATAGGGAGCCTCTGGGGAAGAAAGAGACATTCTAAAGCGTTTCAAAGTTCCAGAAATTGCTTCAAATATTCCGAGAAACAAATCGGCTTTAGTCATGGGAATTTGTACAACCTTCACTTGCTTTCAGACTCTTCCCCCGTGAAAACATTCTACAATCGAAACAAGCTTGAAATCTATTTGAAGCGAAATTCTAGTAATCTCTATGTACAAAACTTGCATGTGGTCGCTACAGGTGAACTATTACACTCTGTATTTTGTTGTTCTGACAGGACTGTAGCAGGGAAACCACAAGTTTCTGCCGTATGCAAATGATTTACGCTTTTTACTGCCGGTCCGAAATGCAAAATTTGCCACCATTTTCTTTAAATATCCATTGATGCCGTGATTTTGGATATTGGAATAAACAAGTTTCTTCTGAGTTCGATATAACAAAGAATATTTCTCAATGCAAACGCGGTTTACCGCGACGATTACGCCACTCAAAAATAATAATTTTGAGATTGCATTATTTTCATTTCGAACACTGAAAACGGCTTTGCGAAAGCTGCGCTATTTGTGTCAAAAGGTCCGTTGCCAATTCCTTTTCACACTTGGAAAATCTATTGCTTTGAACATAGTTAGTAAAGGGGAAAAACTTCTAACTATTAACTATGGTTTGAATGGTTAGTACAATTTTTTTCGGCCACACATGGAAAATCGGAGCCGTTTGACTCTGATGAACATTGTCTACCATGTATTTCTCGACTCGCACCAGGAAAAATGAGTTTCACTACGTTGGAAAGAGGTTGTTTTGGGAAGCATGTCTTAACGCACGCATATGCTACATCGCACGCGTGTCTTTTCACTCGCGTGTCTTTTGGCACATTAAGTGTGTTAAACAGCTTACTGCTTTGAACAAAAGCTTTAGCGTGCAATACAATATCTACCGTGACACTCTTTGTTTTGCTTATTACATATGCGCATATCTGAGAGAGAAGTGACATGCTTAGCGTGCCGTGTCATTGCACACGTGCCCGTGCGTTCACCTTTTTCCCTGTTTTCCCATGGAGAGTCACAAATGTGAACTAAACTAATGATTGAAAGAATGCATCTACATTAAATATCAATTTGCACAAGTCATCTTGTTAGAGTGAATAACCCTGAAAACTCTCATGATGATATAGATACCTTAATTAACAAGATGGAAAATTAAATTTCCAACTGAAGTCAAGTATGGTCTGTAGTTTTCCTCTTTACATATTATTCTTCTATCTAGATTGTTTTTTTCCTTTTCTCTTAAATTCTTCTACCTCTTAAATATTTGAAAGCACAAAGAGTAATGTTTACTTGTTGTTGTTGTATGTAATAATTATTTTTGTCTACATAATTCCGTGTACAGTCTTGCTTGCCACGATTAGCTTCTCGCTATTTGCAAGCCAGGCTAGTAACAACTTAAACTGTTTACTGTAAATAAATAAAACTTGGCAAACCTGGACAAAACTTGCTTACAACTGCTGCAAGTTATTAGATGATGAGAAAATGGCATGTTTGGCTCTTTCCTCAATTTTCCATTTTGCACATCATTCACAAGGTCTTTGATGAACTGCTCCAGGGAGGTGTTAACTTTGAATGACTTGCCATACTGGTGTGTTACATAGGGAATCAAACTGTCATTTAGATATTTCTCTACATCAGCTTGACTAACAACAGAGTCATTAGCTATCTGCTCAATTATCTGGGGAGTATATAGAGGAAAATACAACAAATAAATCTTTATAAATCCTTTTAAAACCCAAAATATTGTCAAAGTCCATTAGAGCCCCATGAACATATGAAAATGGGCTTGTGTCAGGGTTTTTTCCTACCCCAACACCAAACAGCATTGCTTTCATAAAGACTGGCTACATTTGTTGCCTTCTTATGATAGCAAATTAATAAAAAATCATTTGGACATTTGCTTGTTGTACATGGTTGGTATATAAGAAATATTTCTATCCAATATGGATTCATGTAAATATGTTCACCACTCCCGCTGTCTTGACACCAATTTAGCTCAAACAGAATTTTCACTTCAACTGAGATTATTCCCATGTGCAAAGATTATTAACATTATTACTTCGATTATTATTTTCATTGCAATCAACTCTGGCCTAAAGGATACAGCCCCTCGATAGCCAGGTCAAAAAAAAATAGTCTTCGACACTTAACTGAAGATTGAATTAATGTCATGAAAGTTTCAAAGGACATTACTGTCATGTTTTTATATATAAGAAATATTATTGAATGAATCAATTTGATTCTTTCTGAAATGAATAAAATAAACCACTATCTAATTACCTTGAATGCAAACTAGTGGTAGATGCTATATATGGTAGGTAGGCGACTTTCCAGCTCCTTTAGCTTCTCCTTAAAAGAAAAACAGAATGTGATGCTGCAGGGATCGTTCATTTAGCATTATGCCTATTCTAACAACTGAGGGAAGGCAGACAGTAAAGATCATGCTGAATAATTCTCTCTTCTTTGCAAAAATGTCAGATACAGTTGCATCTCCACTGACATCTTGGAAAACAACATCAGTGATGTTCTTTCAAGTAACCTGGAACATCAAGAAGTCATGTTTAAGCCTTTGCGGTATCTAAATTATTGCATCTTAAATAGGGCTTGACTCTTATTGGATATATATAGGGATGGACTCAGTATTGACCTTTACACAATAGAGAGACCTGGGTATTGATAAGAAGACATTGCAAAGACCAAATACCAGTGACAGTATATACCTCCACCATTCACTATTTGTTCAATACTTAAGATGATTTCCAGTCCGTACTGCGCAGTCTCAGAACCCTAATGTTTATGAACATTATAAACGCCTCACTCAATGGAATGCAAATCGATGTTGTTTGTTAAGAACCACATACCTTATCTTTGAAACCTTTCAAATTCTTTTTCCAACAGCTTCATTGATTTTCACAGCTGTGAAGTTGTTTCATGAAGTGATATGAGAGAGAACAAAGTAGTAAGCTTCGACCGCTTTGTATCCATAATGGAGGTTTTTAAACTTTGAATTTACTTCATGTAAGAAGTTGCAAAGTGTTTACATTTTGTGATATCTTACATGAAGCAAAAGAAAAAACAACAAACTCTCAAGAATGCGCAGTACAGACTGAAAATCAGCTTCAAATAAAAAAATCAGGCATTAACTGTTTCAGAATGCATGTGTACTAGTACATATCTCAAAAAACCTTATGTCGTCATCCAACCTGAAATTAACTGTCAAGGGAAAGTGGTAAGTGGTGGTTCATTGCCACTGGCTTTAGTTTGCTTGCCACCACCTTCAAAGTTTGACACCAACACCTTCTTGAGGGTGTTTGGATATGCTGGGTCATTCCAGTGTAATCGTAGAGTGCTAAAACTCCTCGTGCTCTTGGGGCCCTCCTCCTTCTTGTGCTGCTGGAGGCCTAGAAAAAAATAAGAATAAAACTATATCAGATTAACTGCATCCTTTATTTAAGTTCAAATCTAACTCGAGGATTAACCGTGATAATTAATAACAACTGGTCTGCCTGCATTTCTATCAGTTTAGAAATGGAAAAATGTCTTTAAAAAGATGACAACAGCTTACCCCTATTCCCTGCTCTCTTGAACAGGTAACTTCAATGTTTCTTGTCCTTCCATAAGCCCTAAGGCTTGCAGAATTGGCATATCTTGATCTGCAAAATGGAAAAAATGTAGACCATTTTATTTTGCAACAACTTCATTAACATAAAATTATTAGAAAATGGTCGTTTGGGCTAGTCACCCCTGGCCCCCCATTGAGAAAACTCACCAGCCAGGACACCCCACTTCCCAAAAGGTGCTCCTTCCCCCCAGTTACAACTTTGAAGGATCCTTCTTCACAGGACGAAATGCCGAGAATCCGCAGACTGAAATGTTGCGAAAACACGTGACAATGTTGCAGAAACATGATGGCTAACATGTTTTGGGTAGCGGATTCATGTTGTTTATTCTTGTTTCCGTTGCTGCAGTTACAACGAAACCGGACCACTTTTTCTATGTTTCTGTGGGGTTTCCTTGAAGGAAACACATGTTTCCTGCTAGCGTATTTGCATGATAATGCTTGCAGATACACAAAGTAATGCTATGGAAACAAGTTTGTTCGTAGGTTTCCACCAATGAAATTGAACCTTAAATATTGGCACTAAAACGCATTTCCACATCGGAAACCTCAAATTTCAAGATAATTTGATGGTTTAAATCGCTCATTTTCGCTTTTTCGTTAGTTTCCTTGTTTTTTTTGTATTTCTTGTTTTAATTTTTGCCTTCCACATGCTTTTCATATTATATTTGCATTGCTTTGTGAAGGAGAACTCATGCAGTACTAGTGTTGTTAGTTCTGGTGAATGCATACCCTTTCTAATTCTAGGGAACTGTGCGTTGCCTTTCTGTGCACAATTTTACCTTTTTGTCTGCTTTACTGCCAAGGAAAAATTTGGTTGTCCGGCTCCACTACTGATGGTCTTCACTAAATCAAAGGAAAATACTGTATTTCCACTTTAAGTCTAAATATAGTCTCAATAATGGCCACAGATAATAATATAGCTCACTCAAAAAGTGACCTAACTTGTTTGATTAAAAAGTCAAATATCCCAGTGGCGTGACAAAATAACTGAGCTTGTACTATGAAATCGGCATGTGCTTGACACTTGGAAAATTTATGCTTACATTGGCAGTTAGAGATACCATATTACCGGTAATTGAATTGCTACAGAAAGCTTCTTTTGAACCTAATGAGAAGATTCGATGTTTATTTCAATAGCCAAGCAATTCTAAAAATTATTACAGATTTGTAGAGGACGAATTCTGCAAGCTTGTGCATACCATAAAATTGAAATGACTGCCGGCCATAGTCTCGAGTAGACTAAATGCCCAGCAGTCAAAATTGTTCACCGAATTCCCCCACAAAGCCTTGTCGAAACATATTGAGAGTATTTGATATTTGTTAAGAAGTGCAAAGTGGCTGTAAAAACTCAATTTTACCCGCCTTTTTTAGGAGTAATATTGCGACTTCAAGAGTAGACTGAGACAAATGCATATGAAAAGTTTGGGAACTTACCCTTGATTGTTGACTTCTCCCACTTTTTCTTGTCATAAACTGACGGGACATGGCCTGATTTGCTGGACTCTTCGAAACTGCAGTTGATAAAAACAAAAAACGTTGTTGATGGAATTTGAAAAGAACAAACTATTCCTTAAACCTTGCTAGGCAATAATTCTTAATCCACATTCTACATTGCAGCAAATGGGACAGGATTGACGTGCACTTTTTCGTGTCCCTTAGCACGCTGGTTTATTCACATTTTCACTGGCTACACTACTATTAATTCAGTGGCAGAGCCCATTTTGAGTAAAAAAGAAGAAATCACAGAAGGAAAAAAAGATGGCAAGTCAAGAAAAACAGCTCCTCCCCCTCCCCCGCGCTAAACTCAGGGTCTGGATCCGCCACTGTAATGAACATTGTTGATTTATGGAGCATACGCTGTACTCGGCATTGGTCCGACCAGAAGGCTTCCCACCACCAACACTAAAACACTTCCTTGTACTTATAACCTGTGGGTGACAGCTTTGTAAAAAAATAATGAATTGCCATGTCTTGCTTCACAGTGCAAAAAAAGAGTTTAAACACGATCAGAAAAGGCCAGTGTTTTACCTGGTTTTTAAAATCAAACGCAATCACATTTTCCTGATCCTCTTCTTGTTGTCCATTTTGTTCCAGTTCCTTGCAGTCTTTCCCAACGGCATTCTTGGGTGTTTTACAAGAAAAATATCAAAAGAAAGAATGTTAAAATCCATGACATAACTATTGATAATGTCATGTACATACATTGAAGGGCAGCCTCCCTTTAGGTAGAACACTTGAGCTTGAATTGTACACCCACCCTTATTGTATACCAATTAGCCATTACCAATTACCAATTTGGGAGCTGTTGTTCAACTCCAAACTCGAAAGATTATCAATATTGATCATCGATATGGCTTTGGCTTTGACCCATCGACTCATGACTGGGACCGTCGATGCTCTGATTGGCCAAGAACACTATTCTTGGTTTCATGTGACATAATCATATTCCAAAGTTAAATATTCCAAAATTAAATATTACCCTTCCCTCTGAGGTCTAAGTTTCATCAGATAAAAGGCCCGATTCTCCATTGTGCAAAGTATATAATTTATTACAATGGCTTCGACAAGATCAGCAAGGAATGCCAGAAGAAACAGAGCAATGGACGAAGAAGAAGATTTACAAGTGGACAAACGCACGTTAATTAATGAGGATTACACAACACCATCTGCTAGTTTCATTGAAACGCAAACCAAATCCAGGATCCAACAACAACGGAACAACCAACTGAACTAGGTTGGAAGGTGTACTCACTGGAAGAAGAAAACATGAAGATGAAACTACATGTGGACTTCCTCAAGACCTGCTTGGGGGAAGACATCATCCCAAAGGGATTAAACATCGATCTATACTTTTAACAACAGGGAAAGACGACGAAATATTCCAAGACAAATGGAATGATACTTTAAGAAACTGCTCGAAGATGCTCATGGAATGCCTTGTGGAACATTACCAGAGGCAACTAGCACAGAACGTAACTCTGATAGCCGACACCCTTGAGTCACTTGAGAAGATAGAAGATTTCACGGAAAGAGACAAATTGCAACTTAAAGAGGAAATAAAAACTATAATCGACCCTAAAGAAGCACAGTTAAAAGAGCTAAAACAAAAGAAACTACAAGCTGCTTGGAAAAATAAGCAAGCGACACAACAAGTACAACCCCCTAATCAGGGCACTGAAACGTATGCCGAGATCTTAAAGAGACACATCCATCAGAAATTGAACCCTTATTGGTCTGAATCCACAGAAAGAAATAGACCACCTGGAGGACGCAACCTAAGGAGAAACTGGGAACCACCACGTCAGGACAGATCATGGGGTTTTCAACGCTACCCACCAAGATCAGAGAACTACCAACAACAAACAAGAGGTAGGAGTCAACCCCAGTGGCGGAATTTTTTAGAGGGACGCCGACCCGCCAGGAAAGATAGAAATACTAAGATTCAAACCACATTGGAATGTTACTTATGGCAAATCGACTTTGGAACAAAAATGGACTATGAGTATGAAAGGATCAAAAAAGACAATACCCAACAAATCCAGGCAAATAGAAAAGATTTTGGACAGACAAATAGTAAATCTATCCAACCTCCAACTTACACAGTCAGAAACAAACTTACTAAGGACTTTTGCCCAACACCACCACCACCTAGAATAGAGGACATCAATAAGGATATAGACACGTTTGCCCGCAGATTAACTCTCGGAGAATATCACACCCCGGAGAACGTAGCCAAAATAACAGACAGCCCAGGTTATCAACCATCAATACTTCATCAGTTGAACCGAAATGAGCGGAATACACAGTATAGACCCTCAAGAGAGCCATATCTCAACACATATGTAGACAGATTACGACAAGAAATCACAGACTAAATGTTGCACCATCAATGTTTTCAGCATAACAATCTATCCAGGAAAAATCTTTAAGCAGTGTACAATTGGCTTACCTAACAATGAACTCCCAGTAAGAGGCTTATATATACAGAGCAGAAATATTGAAATTAAGGTCACGTAACATAACAAAGGTCGAAGCTACAAGGTGACATGGATTAAACAATCAAAAAGAAATAAAAAACTGAAGGTCTCATAATGGTGTGAATACAAAGAAGTGGTTAATTAGTGCTGTTTACTCCAGGGTAACAAGCTCCCCATTGAGGGCCTCTGAATGAATGTGTTCAAGCCACGGATCATAACAGGATCCTAGGAAAGGGCCATTAAACTACAGTAATAATATCCCTCACAGAGCCCCTGAATGGAAAACCGACGACAACCATAACAGAATCCCCCAAGAGCTCTTGAACCCAGAAGTAAACAAATGAGAAAAATAATAGTAGAATGAAGTTAAATGTATCATACTAAGAAAATGTCAATTCACAACTACTCAATTGTAGTAATTAATGCAGTGTTTTGATCTAAATTCTCGCCTTTTGTTAAGACCATGAGGATTTAGGGTAAATAATTGCGCAGTCCAATAGGCCTCCCTAGAGAGTAAGTAAGTAAGTAAGTAAGTAAGTAAGTAAAACCTTTATTTAAAGAGGGTAGCACTTAATAGCCAAAGGCTAATAAACTTGTGGCCCTCATAAAATACACAACTATATACAACTATATAACAATTGTTCAAGATGTAAAGAATTTTCAAAAGACCTAATTTGTTTGATAATGATGAAATTGATTTGTGAAATTTCATGTTCAGGGTCATTAAAGTGAATGGCCAATTCACAAGTTCTTTTGTTCTTCAGCATGTTCGACTTGTGGTTACGAAATCTTACTTTAAATTCCATCAAGGTGGAGCCTACATATTGCAGGTTGCATTTGGCATAAGTAGCTAAATAAATAACATTTTGCGATGAACAAGATAGTTTTTGTTGAATGGGATAATGACGACCAGTAACTGAACTTTCAAATTTCAAAGCTTGAATTAAATAATTTTTACAGAGATCGCATTTCTTGTTGCATTTTGAACAACCCCCGTTTTCTTCTCTTTGATTTCTACATGAGGTTACCTGAAATTTGGATGGTGCCAACATCTCCTTAAGATTTTTAGTTCTACGATAGGCGGGAAATATCGACTTGGATGGAAAAATTTCTTTGACTTCTGGTGAAGATTGCAATAGATGAAAGTGTTTTTTGATAACTTTTTGGATATCTGGCAAAATTGGATTATAGTCAAGTACCAAAGGAAAAACTTTCTTATCCGGTTTCACCTTTTTGCTCAAAAGTTCGGATCTTGATATACTGAGAGCTTTGTCGAACTGTTTATCAACAAGCTCCACCGGATAATTTTGAGATTTCAAATATCCTTTGTATTCCTTACACCTATTTTGTAGAAAGTCATTAGTAGAACAATTGTGTTTGATTCTTAAAGCTACCCCAAATGGAACTGCTCTTTTGCAATGTGAGGGGTGTGAACTCGAAAAAGGTAGATAGAGGTGGCTATCGGTGGGTTTAGCATAAATATCAGTGCTAATAAACCCATCACGGAAATGCAACGTGAGATCAAGGACATTCAAAAGACTCTCGGAGTAAACCAATTCGAATTTAATAGTAGGATACAAATCATTGATATAATCAGTGAATTCCAATAATTTAGGTAAACCCTGAGTCCAGAGATCAAAAATATCGTCCCTGTATCTCCACCAAAGCATAGGCTTCAAGCTACCCTCAAATTTGGCTTTCTCATCGATGATGCCCATCGCTAGATCTGCATAACTGCAGGCGTTTTTCGGTCCCATGGCCGTGCCATGTTTTTGAACAAAGCTCTGACCAGCAAACTGGCAATTATTTACCCTGAGACAAATTTCAACGGCTTCAACCAAGCAATCAGTGGAAGGAATGTTAACAGATCTGGAATTAAGTGCCTTTCTAACTGCTGAAATACGTAGATTATTGTCAATGTTTGGGAACATTGACGCTACATCCCAAGACACAAGGAGAGACCCCTCAGGGAATGGGCCTTTTGCATTCAAATCTTCTAATTTGTTGATAAAATCCGTGGAAGACTCTGTGAAAGAGGTTTGAGGTAGAATTCTGTGAAAGCAGAAAGCCGTTCAATTGCTGCTACCGCAACAGGATGTAACAAGTGGAAGTGGGTTGTCACGTTTGTGTGTTTTGACATTCCCAAATGCCACTCCTGGTTTTGGTTCCAGATTTACAACCCACGTGGCAATCTCCTGGCTAATCTGCCCCTCAGAAAACCACTTACAACTCCATTCCTTAACCACTTCAAAATGGTCAAGTGTTGGGTCGGAATCCAAGCTGTCATAGTGCAAATTATTATTAAGCTGCCCTAGTATCTTATTATGGTACTCATGTTGACTGAAGACAACAAACCTAGAACCTTTATCCTGAATTCTAATAATATTTTCACTAGATTTAAGAGACTTTAAAGCTAACCTTTCTTCTCTCGTAAGATTATCCTTGGTAGTTCTTAAATTAGCAGGCTTGAGGATGTCATTCTTCACATTGTTGAGGAACACTTCTACCTCCGGGAAACTGGATTTTGGAGGCATCCATTGGGAAGCTGATGGAATTGCTGGAAATCGATTATCCACCATACGAGGGTTGTCATCAGCATTCCTGCCGTGGAAGAAAACGGCAAGGCGGATTCTTCTTTCAAATTTATCTATGTCATCAGTCACCTTTTGCCAATTGACGTCCTTAGGCACAGGACAAAATGCTGGTCCTTTCTTCAGTTGAGAGCGCTCTGCATCTGTGAGTTCAGAAGAAGTTAGATTAATAGGATTCAGGTCCAGCAAGTTGACCTCCGTTGTTACTCCCGGCTTGCTACCATCGTTTCTGCAATCTTCACCAGAAGTCAAAGAAATTTTTCCATCCAAGTTGATATTTCCCGCCTATCGTAGAACTAAAAATCTTAAGGAGATGTTGGCGCCATCCAAATTTTGGGTAACCTCCTGTACACTGCTTATAGATATAATATATATATATCTGGATTTATGAAAACGGTGCTAAAGAGCCCAACCCCTAAAACCCTTATTTCACCCGGATTTCTCTAAACTCTAAGGCCGCTTTCAAGCCATGTAAACAGGCGAAGAATAGAGACAGGAGGGCAATGAAAGGAAGATAAATGGGTAAAAGAAGGAAAATCCCAGAGGGTGAATGGATCGAAGCCTGTAGGCCCACTGGGCCTCCCTATCCCTAAGCCTTGTTTCATTGTAACACTTGTCAATAAGCTGTACCCTAACATCAGTCAAACCCTGATGATCCGGCTGATTAAAGTGCCTGTATATACAATCATCCTTAGTCTTATTTTCAGCAGTAAGTCTTCTGTGGGCATTGAGCCTAGATTTATGGTTATTAAATCTAGTCCTAAATTTTGTAACAGTTGATCCCTCATACTGCATTTCACATCTGGCGCACGATAAAAGATATACAACGTGATCGGAATTATAATCCACATTAAAATTAATCACAAATTTATTACCCGTAACTCCACTCCTAAAATCCTTACACTCAACCAGAAAGTCACACACCCTGCACCTCCTATCCCCGCACTTACAACAGCCCTAATCATTTACTGTTGTTGGGATTTCCGACTGAACTAAAATATCTTTGAGGCTTTTAGGCCTCCTAAAAGCCACTATCCGCACCTGTGTAATGGCTGACTGGCAACGTCTTGATGAGTTTAGAACAGGGGGTAACCTGTGCAAAATCTCCCCGATATTGGGCAGTGCCAGATGAAATGTGACTACAAACGGAATACGGTTGTTGTTAGCCGGCTGCTTATCCCTTAGGGTGTCCGCCCTAGGAATCCTACGGGCCCTATCGATTTCCCTTTCCACGTGGTCTTTCTTGTAACCCCTTTTAACCAAGTAGTTACACAATTCCCAGTCCGTTTCTCAAAGAAAGCATTCGTGGAACAATTACAGCGTATCCTTAGGGCCTGCCCAAAAGGGATCCCCTTCTTACAAGAATTTGGATGGCACGAGGTATGAAATAAATACTGGTGCTTATCCGTAGGTTTGCTATATAAATCGGTGGAGACTATTTCATTACTCAAAAATACATTAATATCCAAAAAGTTAACTTGTTGAGACGACCAGCTAAAGGTGAATTTAAGGGTGTTATGAAACGAATTCATAAACTCCATAAACTCCCTAAGCTTCTCCTTACCCTCTGTCCAGACAAAAAAAATGTTGTCGATGAATCTTTTCCAGAATATTGGCTTCGTAGGGGCCCGTTCCAGTAAATCTGATTCTAACTTCCCCATAAAAATGCTGGCATAAGAAGGTGCCATTTTAGTCCCTATTGCAGTTCCCAAGATTTGCACATAATGCTTCCCATTAAAGGTAAGGTTGTTATTCGTTAGAACTATCCTTGCCAAGTCCACCAAATCTTCCGCAGGGATGGAGCTTTGCCCCGATCTGCGTAAAGCCTCCCTCATGGCACTCAAGCCCTCCTCATGGGGAATGTGAGGATATAAACCCACAACATCCGCTATAACTAATATAGCTCCCTCAGGCAATCTCCCAAAGTCCCAAAGTACTTGCAAAAAATGCGTAGTATCCTTAATATAAGATGGAATCTCCGGAACCAAAGGCTTAATGTGACAATCTACAAATTCAGATATATATATATATATCTGTCTGTATTTCCAAAAACGTACCCGCAGATTTGAACACATCGATTTAGGTAACTGGTGTTTTTTTTTTGTTTTTTTTTTTACTTCCAGAAAAGGGAGGGGGGAATTCGTTAATGGCAGAAGCTTGTAGAGCTGACCTAGCTTGAAATGTTATGTATTTTTTTTTTATTTAGCCCAACCCACCCCGCCCCTTTGCCCCTTATCCAATCGGCGTTAAGTTTTACCCAGGCTATGCTTGGCTAAATATTAGTTCGCGCGGTATCTCAGAGGCGGCGTTGTTCAATTAGCTTTCTATAACTGCTGTCTAAAGGAAGTCTGCCGGAGGACATCATTAAGTCCAATGAAGGTGCAAGTTGAAGGATTTGCTAGCAAGCGTCGTCCATTATCGTACATGAAGCCGTCCTGAGATGCATTAGACGCGGGACGTCATTTAGCCCTGTAATGGTAGTCCGTTTGGACCATTGCATGTGGCGATAATGTTGTGCTTGCTTTAGACAGCAAAGAGCCTTAGCCACATCAATTTAGGGCTTAGACGTGCAATGGAGTAGACATTTCTAGCTGCTGTTGGCATTATTTGGCTTGAAGTTTGATGGGGCTAAGTCTATCTTGTGGAGATGACATCCTACCTTTCCCACTCGTGGAAAACGAAGTACATCCGGGACATTGCTATTTGCGAGCGAGACATGGCCACGAACAGAGCAAAGGAAAGCACGTCAAAGGCTGATCGATCGTGAGTAAACCTTTCATTTCCTTGTTTTATCAATTTCAGGCGTTTTCGGCCTAGCTAACTATCAGGCGTGTCTGTAATTCGCTAGCGCGGGCGAGATTTCTTGTTGTGGTTTCCGGTCGATAATTGAGCTGTTGACAACATTTGGCAATTAATTATGTCTGAGTTTATTTGAAGTTCAATCGATTCTCCATGTAGGAAGCTCTCGGTCAGTCCATTCAGGACGATTTAGGCCCTTAGAAAGCTATAGATCAGCTCTCCGCTGTCGTTTTGATATCTGTACGTTCGAGTTTATTTAGACTCGAATTTCATTTTAAATCACTGTTAATTAAATTGTACAATTCGTGATTCAACGAAAACACGGTGAATTTAGTCTTCCTGGCCTCGAAAGGCCCATACAGAAGAGTTAGTTCCTTTTATTTGAGCTACGATAACCCTTGTGGAGAGCTAGCGCTAGGAGAGAATTGTATCAAGATTATCAGTAACAAGTCAAATTCTCTGGGTATGTTTTTGGAAATACATGCATGCCCTTTTGATGATGCACCAGTTGATCTTGTAGTCAATGTTTCCGTCCTTTAAGTCCCAAATGTTTTTTGAAAGTACAGTGTCATGTGAGTGTTTTCGGTCTTTGAAAGAGAGTTTGTGGTTGTTGTATCTCGTTTTGAATTCGTGCTCTGTCATACCAATGTAGGTCCTTGCATTACCAGAAGTTGTTGTGACAGTTGCTTTGTAGATAATGTTCTTCGTAAAGCACGCACCGTCAAGAGGGCACAGGTTTCTGTTTCTGCAGTTGCATTTCTTTTTGTTGGAGGCCTCGTCGTTTTCATTTAGGATCTTCTGATTGTGGTTTTTGATTATATTAGCCATGTTTGTAGTGCAGCTGTAGCTGACCTTCAGGTTGTTTCTATTGAATATTTTATGGCGGTTGTGTGACTTTGGGAAATGCTTATCAATCAGGCAAAGGGATGATTTAGCGATGTTTGTACGGACATTCTGACTGTAAGGTGGGTTAAACCAGATTATGTTTCTTGCTCTGTTTCTGGATTTTTTTTCTTCCTTGGTCTTTAACATAATGGATTCGCTCGTTGTACCCACTGGATTTCAGGGCATTGTTGTATAGCTGCGAGGATTTATCGAACTCGTCTTGGTCGCATGATAAGCTTGATATTATGGTGCTTATGGTTGTTGGAAGAAAAGATGTTGTTGTTGTTGTTGGCGTTGATGTACAGCGGATTGTTGCTAGTTTCCTGAAAGGGTAAAACTTTCCAGTTGTCAGATTTAGCATGACATCCAGGTAATCCACCACCTTGAAGTTCCTTTGCACTGTAATCTTCAATTCAAGGTCTCCGATTACCTTAGAAAAGTCCTTTCTTGCTTTGTCACCAGCTCTTGTTCTTTAAGATCGCTAAAACGTCGTCTCTGTACAGGCCGATGTCCCCTTCTGGGAATTTTGATGATAATTTATGCAGGATGTACAGGCCAACTAGCTCGCAAACCTCAGCTCCATCATAGCAACCCATGGTTACATCAAACATAGGGGAATCACCTCTCTTGACCCAGGGTTCATTCATATCAAACAGGAGGGTTTTCCTTGAGTGCATAATGATTTCGACCTCCTGCTCTGAGACAGTTGTGTGCTGTTTTGCATACTCCAGCGATAACCTCAGCAGTTCCTCTGATATGGACGGATAGAAATCCACGATGTTAAAAACCAGGAATGAATGCCTGTGCTTTTCTCCAATGCTCGAAAACCAATTGACTACCAATTTTGTGTTTTTCCACTGGTGTAACTTCGTCTTGGATCTAATGTTGTTGTTGATCCTATCCAAAATCTGTTTGCCTACTAACCCAAGGTTGTTCTTTGCAGGGTTTATTAATCTGCACTTTGGGTTGTTTTGAAAGTTTTCCTTGTGATCTTTAAGGGAGATAAATGCTTGCCTCTGCGCCATCTTTGTGTCTCTGTGACGTTTTCCCTTAACAGTTTTTCATATTGACCTTTGTCCATCTCATACAAGTTTCTTGTTTTGTCCACAAACACGAGGACTTTTTTAGAAGAGTTGATACTCTTGATGTCACGTCTTAACTTGTCTTGAAATGCATTTCTCACCTGTTTGAACGTAACATTTTCTACCAGCTGAAACATAATTTCTTTGAACGGCTTTAATTCATCAATTGGCGGTGGACATTTTCTTGACTTCAGGTTGAATTTGTTGGTTTGCTGCTGGTCAGCCTTTGGGTTAAGAAAGAAGAGTGCCTTCCATCTCATTCTTTTTATAACACTTTCTACCTTCTCAAATAGACTCGTCTTGTAGTTGATCTTTGGAGGAATCTGGTTCTAGTCTGGCACAAAAGTTCAACTTCTTAAGATTCTTAGGTGTGAATCATCAGGTCCTTTACAGACTATATTTAATACATCTTTTAAGATGGCTGGAGTAATCCCAATTTTTAAGAAAGGTTCTCAGACAAGCTTAAACAATTATAGTCCCATTTCTCTACTCTCTGTTTTTAATAAATTGTTAGAAAAGCTGATGTATATTAAGGAGATAATTGACTTGCTTAACAAGAGAACTTATTTATAGTAAACAGTTTGGATTTCCCTCTCACTAGCCAACAATATGCAGATCTTAGTATATATTGACCAAGTCCAATTAGCCATTGAAAGCCACAATTATTCTTGTGGAATACATGTATTTCTAGACTTAAGAAAAGCTTTTGATACAATCAGCAAATTCTACTCAGAAAACTTGACTATTATGGTATACGAGGTGCTGGATTTCCATCTTTTTTTCAGATGATGCAAATTTATCCTTTCAACATCAGGACATAAACATGCTTGAAAGTTTGATTAATTCTGAACTTAAGAAAGTTCTTAATTGGCTACGTGCAAATAAGCTTTCATTAAATATTGATAAGTCAAATTTTGTTACTTGACAATTTCAGGAAAACGCAGTGCCTTGTATGATAATACTTCTGTTTGTTGGGCAGTGGGATGGCAACCAACTGACAAAGGCAACAGAGACAGCAACCATCAAGTCTATCACATGTACCTGTCTGGTCGGCAGACTTCACGCAGACACTCGAGGCTTCACTGCGAACCCATAGGGCAAAGAAAGTCCATGATCACTTAACTGGGTGCTCTCATGACAACCCAATATGTAGAGAGACTCTAGCCAAAATTTCCCAGAGGACATAAGTCTAGGTAGACCTGCAATAAATAAACTTTTGCAAGTCAGTGTGAGGGTCGATTTTTAAAAGATCAGTAAACAAGCAAAGTTTATTTTCTTGATTGATGCTTTCAATTGGAATGCCTAAAATCACCCCACAATTGATATCTGTCTGATTAGCAGTCAGCGGTTTCAATCCAAAGTGCTTCAAAATCATAAATAGATCTGATATGTTTGATTTGATAATATGTTTGAGATTGTCATTAATGTAAAAGGCAACACCCCCCGTATCAGAATGACTCGGTTCAGAGGTAAAAGAACATCCAGGTATATTAACATTAGGTATAAGTTCTTTATCAATTGAAATTTTAGTCTGAAAGAGGCCGAATCAATAGCAATTTGTAACTTAACTCTGATATCGAATGTAAAAAGTTGTCATGGTTGGCTGCTAAACTTCTGATTTTGCAATGTAAGGCTTATCATTTCATAAGCACCGAATTATATCATTGTCACTATGAAATTCCTAAGTAGTCTAATATCTGGACCTGGTGAATATATATTGAAGCCAGTGACACAAAAAATACTTTGCACTGAGAGGATCAAACCATTTTTGAATATAGGAAAAATAATATAAACTAGACAATCAAATGAAACCTGAATCTCTGCAGCCAAAACACAGTAATTTGCCTTAACTTGACTAATGTTGATGACTGATCTAATTCCGACTAGATTTTTTTTCCATATTATTCCTGAATTTGTAATGAAGATAACATATCACATTAGGATTTGAATGATTACACCTAATGATTTTGAAATAGAGCTTTTCTCTATATCGAATTTTGCCAAGAATAGGTCTCAATTAATTTAATAAATTTCTCCTCAACAAATTTGGTAAAGTCATTTTTATAATAATTTAAAACTTTATAGTTAATTTTGAGACTGCCCACTGATGGCATTCATAGAAGTATTTCTAAGCTCAATACAAAATAATTTTGGCTATTCATATACACACCATACACAGATATACAAGGTTGTTTTAAATGTAAAGGGAAATGCGACCTCTGTAGGAATTTTTTAGTAGAATCGGATCATTTCTCCAGCACTAGTACAAGCAGGAAATACTTCATCAGACAACACCTTCATTGTAAATCTAAAAATGTTGTTTACGTGATCACTTGTAACAAATGTAATGTTCAGTATGTAGGATCAACAACTAACGAGTTTAAAATCAGATTTTGTAACCACAAATCGGCCATGAGTACAAAGAAGAACACTAGTGAAGTCGTGATACACTTTAACAAAGAAACTCATGTTTTGTCGGATTCTAATTTCGTCATTATTGAACAAATTTGTAATTTTAGCGATCAAAATAGCCTCGACCATCGTCTGCTAACAAGAGAAGCTTTCTGGAGTGCACAACTTTGCACCCTTCAACCTTACGGTTTGAATAAGAGATCAGAATTCAACTCTAAGAATAGAATAAAATACAATTAACACCTTATTTTCATCACTCACAAGTGTTCTTTTTATTTCTTATATATTTTTAGTGATTCTGTTGTTCAAAGGCTCAATCAAGGATTTTGTTACGGGGCTGAGAGTATAGCACACAATGCTTGAGTTCAGGGGCTGGTAACTAGGATTTTGTTATTAACCATTCAAAGGCCTTTTTTTCGGATCCTGTTACGAAAAACGGCATTGTGAGCTAGAAAGCGCCTTTGTTCAAAGGCTTTGACTTGGGAATTTGTTACATCATTTTCTCTACATTATTATGTAATACCCTAGTGGTCTAATACCTTTTTCTTCTCATATCATTGTGTTTATTGTTCTTATTTGTTATTTTGATTGCATTGTAAAATTTTTTAGCCTATTTAAGTCTTAGCCATAGAGAGATTTTTATTCCAAGTATTTTTAATCCTGTACACTCTATACTGACGAAGCCTGAAGGGCGAAACGTTTATTAAAGAGTTTTGGCCACGGAAGAAGTTTGCTGTTTGCTCTTTCTACACAAACTACAATTTTCGAGTGCAAGCGTGTAGTATCCTCTGGATCCTTCCTTTATACTACAGACTGTTTAAGGCAGTCGCCATTCATGGGACAATCAGCCGGCTTTCTACAGTTGCAATTTCTTGTCACCACATTCTTCTTGTTTAACACTGATTTGTTATGGCTGTCGATGTTGTGTTTAACGTTGGACATGCAGCTGTAGCTAATTTTTACGGTGTTACGGTTGAAGATCTTGTGCAGCACGTGGCCTTTTGGAAATTCTTCATCTAAAATTTTTAGAAAAGACTTTCCTAGGTTGGTGGCGACATTCTTGCTATAGGGCGGGTTGTACCAAATACTGTGTTGGTTTTTTCTGTCAGGGTTAGAAGGTTATGAAGCGGAAGGCGTTGAAAATTTGAGGCAGTGCTTGTATCCGCTGGCATCAAGGGCCTTTTGGTAAAGTGGCACAGCTTTGTTGAAGGATGCTTCATCATATGAGATCTCAGAGAGGCGTTTGTTGATGGATAGTGGGATGTTTTAATGATCTGCGGTGGATGGTTGGACTTGTTGTTGATGTGAAGTGGGATGTTGTTGGGCTTAGTGTAGGGCAGGTACGTGCCGTTAGACAAGTTGAGGGTGACGTCAAGGAAATTCACGATTTTCTTGTTGGCTTCAATTGTGATCCTAAGGCCATACTTGTTAAAGATCTTGCAGAGGTCTTTCTTGATAATCTCAACCTGACGAGGCAATGTGTTGGATATACCAAGGCCGTCATCTCTGTATAGGCCAAAGTTGTTGCCATATTTCTCGACATTGGTTGGTTGGAAACCGTACTTCATTGATCTCTGCCCATGATCGCCACCAAATTTAACATAGATCTCATTGTCAGGGATGTTACCATTACGCCAGGTTAGAAGCTCAGCTCTAGAGATATGATAATATATACAAAATAATAATCTTCTAGCCAAACTTTAACAATATTGTTTTATTTGAAATGTTTATGTAAACAAGAATATTTTTACTTCGCATTGCTGTCAATGATGCTTGTTATCTTTTCATGATGGTCAGCCACATAGGCACAGGGTGTTTCCTTGATAGTGGTCACCTGCTTGTTCTTTTTCTCCATGTGTTTAAGAGGTAACATGTCACAGTCAAGGTTTTCACCAATTTGTTCAACCTTTTGTTTCGGTGAGCTCTTTCACTGTCAACCTTGACACCCCACCTGTTAAACCTCCTACATATTAGAACAAAGGTATCATAAAATTAAAATGCAATCTTTGTTTTTATCATTTTTGTTAACTTTTATATACTGTATATATCCATTTGAAATATTATTGTTATATCTCCCAACTCAGATACATTTTCTGATTGGAGGAGAATTGTCACGTTCCGTGGGTTAAAACTCACTAACTCCCTAGGGTAAATAAAACTCACTAACTCCCTGGGGAAACAACAACTTGAACTTTGGACTCGCACATGATCAGGCTGTGCACCTTTGAAATGGTGGCAAATTTTTATGGCAGCTGACATCAAGCAAATAATTTTTATGCAGTCAGTGCACAACTGCTCGAAAATGTGATGGCTCACTTTATTCCAAGAGTTCTTTGGTGGTGATATGCCCTGGTATTTTCAGATACTTGCAACAGGAAAAGGGCTTAAAAATTACGAGGATGAAGCATTGTCCGCTGTAACTACAGAACTGAAAAAGCTGGGGAAGGCAAAAGTAAATCACCATCCCGAAGTAACACAAACTGACTTAGAAAAGCTTTACAACTTGCTCAACATTACACAGCCAAAAGATCTTCCTTACAAGTGTCTGTTTGACATTGTTTTCTTCTTGGTGCGAAGTGGCCGAGAAAACTTACGTAAACATAAAAAGTCATCGTTTGCCGTGGCAGTTGGTTCTCAAAGCAGAAAGTCTGTGTACAAAAAGTTGACGAGCTTGATAAAAATTACCTTGCTGATGATTCTCTGTATGATATGTCATGATGGTAGCATGTATTAGAAACCTGAGAGTGTACTGTGTCCTGTGAAATGCTTTGAACTCTATTATATTGTATTTGTATTTATTTATTCCCCCAATCCCTTGATGGTACATAAGTATTTTTCAAAAGGAAAGAAAACATATGATGCAAATTTACAGCACTTAAATTATTTCACATGTAATAATGGAGGGAGAGGAGAGGGGCACATCTAGATTAACTAATGTTGTGCCCCTTAAAGTTACGTATGACAAGACTTGAGAGTTTTATTTTAAAAAAAAAAGGTAAAGGAAAATATTTCGGTAAATTATGAAGAGGATAATGTTTCATTAGTATTGAGCAAGGTACCAGCGCAAAAGTGCTTTTCTAAATATTGTTTTGGACGGTTTGTCCCTGATGAATTGTGGTATATCATTCCAAAAGAAACATGGTCTAAAGCCATATTGTAATGGGGAAATCAATTTGTTTGTGGTAAAAAAGAACATAAGCTGATTAAAAATGCATTTCTCAAATATTTTACTTACAGAAGATAGAACTGAGATAGGTCGATAGTTATTTCATATGAAACGAGAGCCTTGCTTAAAAATAGGAACAATCTTTGCAAGTTTCATACTATCAGGAAAGATGCCTTGGTTGATGGAAAGATTAAAAATATATGTTAAAGGGCAGTTTATTTCAAATACTGCAGTTTTTAATAACATTGGATGAATCTTGTCACACCGGAATGACTTTCTTATATCAAGACTTTCTAGTAGTAAAAATATCTTTATTTCAGAGACTTGTGAGAAACAAAATTGTTTTTGTCTCTGAGAAAGATAAGAGGTTGCACTCTTATTAGATTTAGGGAGTTGAGATGCTAATTTGGAAGGGAGATTGCAGAAAAAATTGTTAAGACAGTTGGAGATAGTTAAAGGTTGTTCGTATTGTTTGTTATCCACTAGTAGTTTTTCTATATGAGAACTTGGCCGCTTCTTCTTTATCAATAAATTAATATTGTCCCACATCTTTTTTGTATTGTCTGATTTGGTTAGTATGTCATTATAGAAGCAGTCTTGGTATATCTTATTAATGGTAGCAATTTTGTTGCAAAATAGTTTATACTTGCTTAGGAAGACATAGTTTCGAGTAATAAGCCATTTTTTATATAATTTATCTCTAACTTTCCTGGACTTTTTTAAACCAGAAGTAATCCACGGTTTATATGCTTTGTGTTTAATCTTGGCCTTTTTAAGCGGTGCATGTGCATTACTAACTTTGTTGAAAATATGGAGGAACCTGGTATAACTTTCGTTTACTTCATTACATTTGTAAATAGAATCCCAGTTCTCTGATTGTAGATCGAATTTGAAATTTTCTCTTTTGAAATACCGAAAGTCTCTGAATTCAAAGTAATCAGGAAATGAACTAAATTTTGGGTCGTACAAAATAGTGAAGACTGGTAGATGATCCGCAATCTCAACCGCAAGGCTACCGCTTGAACATGAAGTCGAAATATTTGTAAAAATATGATCAATACAGCTTTGTGAATTTGCAGTAATACTTGTTGCTTCAAAAATCAGCTGAGAGAATCCTTCTGATTGTATTAAATTAAGATATTCCTTGGAGACGCTCGTTTTTGTAAGAGTATTTATATTAAAAGTGAAGAGTGATCATCGCAGTAAATTTTCCAATTTAAGCAATTGGAAAGAAGAAGCCTGAAAAAAATCAGGGCTTCAATGGGATTCGAACCCGTGACCTCCGCGATACCAGTGCGATGCTCTACCAATTGAGCTATGAAGCCACACATTGGGAACAAGGTCAATTTATCGAGTTCATATTTTCCTGTGCAGTGAAGTGATGGGAAGTGACGGCAAAATATGAACTCAATAAATTGACCTCGAATCCCGTTGAAGCCCTGATTTTTTTTCAGGCTTCTTCTTTCCAATTTCTTAAATTGGAAAATTTACTGCGATGATCACTCTTCACTTTCATCTACAACCGCAGTACAAATATGAATTATTTCATATATATTTCACAGTATTTATATTAGTATCACCCATTATAATGCATTTTTTCTTACAAAGAAAAACATTGTGTACAGTTCTTTCCAGTTTGTCAAGAAATTATGGGTTTGAAAAATTTGGGGGCTTATAAATTACACCTACAATCATGTCATTAGTTTCTATCCACAGGTTTTCAATTGAGTCTATTTTGAGATCATTTCTTAATGAAAAAGAATAGTCTAAACTAACATGCAAAGCAACACCACCACCTGACAAAAAGGTGCGATTTTCATTAACTAAAGTGTAACCTGGAATTTGAAAACAAGTACTATCAGTTTCAGAAGTAAACCATGTCTCGGAGCAACCGATAAAGTCAAACTTACATGAAATCGAATCCAAAACATTACACATTTGATCAAAATGTTGTTTTAAGCTTCTTGTATTTAAATGAATAGCAGAGTATTGAGGTTTGACAGTATGAGACAACCCATTGATTTCTTCAATTGTGTAAATCCCGTGATCATTTAATAATTGTAAATTTAAAACAGGGTCAGAAGACTCTTGAGTCGTTGACATGAGGTTTTTTGCTGGTCAAAATTAAGTAAATAGTTTAAGATAAAAATTAAATTGTAAAACTAAGTAGACATTTAACATGGGACTTACACGAGTACAAAAGTATATACTGTTCAAACATCTCAGGCCTGATGAAGCGCTCCATCAATATAAAGCTTGCCATGATGGATTCTAGGTCTTTTCCCAGCCCCTATCTTTCATCACCGATCTCAATTGCTTCTTCTTTTGCCAGTCTTCCCATATTAGGTCGTCTGAGACACTTACACCATCACGTACCTCCCTCTTCTTTTTGATAACTTTAAATCGCTCTGGACAGTACAAAAACTTAGCCAAAATCGGTCTGGGAGTGCCATCATCCTTGAAGGGCCCGATCCTGTGGGCGTTCTCGATGTTTGGTTGCAATTGGAGATCATTCCCCAGGATATCACCGAGTTTTGCAATACAATCTTCGCCAGTAGACTCGGGGATAAAATCTCAGATTAAAATCCCTCAAATATCTGTCCAGGGACAATAGTCGCTCGTAGGTGTCATCGACCTCTTTTGCATACTTGGTGATATCGTTCTCGATTCAGTCAACTCTTGTATTAGCTTCATGTAGTTCTCCTGTTAATACCTCCAGCTTTAAGTCTAAAGATTCTTTCAGTTTAGAAATCGAGCTTTCATTCTTCTTGGTTTGACTCTGAAGGGATTCAATGTCTCTTTACTTTGGGCTACATCATCAGGTTTTACTTGGTCTGAGTGGCGGCAGCAGAGTTGATGTTACCATTGCTGTGGCTGTGCACTTGTTGCTTCTTTGCTGCTGTGTAGTGGCTTCTGCTGTTACTGGTACCACTAGGGCAGTGTTGCTGCCATGCTGCTGTGTTGTTTACCCTGCTGATTTTTTTGGCATGTGTCTGGCTCTGCTGCTGTCATCCTGTTGTGATGATGATGTCTCTAATGCTGGTGCCACTCCTGGAGTGTTGCTGCTTTGGTGTTGTGATTCTATGGCTGGTTTTCTGCCACTTTGTTGAAAATTTCTTTCCCACTCTTCATGGTTGTATTCTATGAGTGGAAATTGGCCAGGTACCACCACACAGTGATTTGTCATCTCTGTGTACTCGTATTCACAACATTGTGGACCAAACAGGTTAGTAAATAGCTCATACATATTTTCAATCCATTTTCTATCTTCTTCACTTCAAACCATTATTTTAGCTTTCTAGTCACACCCGCTGTAATAGAACAGCCTCTCTACTGAAAGAGTGTGCTTACTTCTAATTGTACTTTTTTTATTTAAAGAAAGAAAAATAAATTTTCTGTATTCAGGTCTTGGGGTTGACATTTTCATCAAGACAAAGGGTGTTTGTTTTTATCATCAGTGCATGTTTCCAGGTATGACTGACTCCTTGGGATCTCTCCTTTAAGACTGGCCATCTCTAGACAATCATGAATATTACCAGATGTAATGGACTGTCTAACCTCTCTGAATGCTCACCTCATATCAAGTAGTATCTCTGTGTAAATATGGGTGAGGATTTGGTCCACTATAACATAAGAAAAAAGCACAATGAGCTATTAAAAATAATTTTTAATCTTGCTACTTCTGCATCATTTGTGTGAAAATTTAGACTAGAATCTCAACTCACCTGAGGAAGTACTGCTTGATGAGTCATGATAGGTTGCTCTTAAGTAAAGCAGCCTTTGGAGCTTGTGTCCAGCCTCATAACCCTGGTTGGACAAGTGTTGCAATGAGCGATGCATCCGAAAAGGCATTGGTAAGTGCTCCACAGTGAGATGGCCATAATCACCTGTGCCAAGGCTTGTTCCAAACATCTCTAACAGAAGGAACCCCCACTCTTCACACTGAAAAAACTGAACATTACAGTCAGAAATTGGTTCACTAAGGAGAGATACAATTTCTTATAAAGTTTGCATGTCACATGCCGTAAAGGAAAATCTTTGTTACAATATTTGTCTCATTAGCACAAATGATACAGTTAGAGCTCCAGAAACAGTTCTGAATATTGACAGGGCATAGCAAACGTAATTGTCTCAAGGAATTTGAGCCCAATGTATGGAACACTTTTTGTGTGATGCAGGTTTTAAAACTCAAAAGTTTACAAAGAATGCATGAGATCATTAGTGTTTTTGCCACCCAGAAATTCTGCAGCTCTTGAAATCCAATTTCTCCTTGAATATTACACCCAACGAGCCAAAACTTGCTCTGATTACTAAGTTTTACAATCTCTTGAAATGAATGTGAATTAAATCTCTTTTTACCCTTAGCTTGGCCTGTGCTGTATCGCTGTAAATTGTCTTTACGACTATGTTCAATTTCCCTAACATGGGTAGGATAGCACTGACTGTAGCTTCTACTGCCAATACTTTCTTGATTCAGAGAATCGATATGTTGGGGATTTAGTTCTTTTAGATCTAATTTCCTCTCCTTCACAACAAGCTGTTTCTTGACTTAAGGTATTGTTGGCCTTGAGGGACAAGGCAACCGCATTGTAAGAGTGTCGACAGTAAGGTCATAAACATCATTTAAGGAAATGGAGTCTTCTATGCTTTTCTTGGCATTGACAACTTCACTCGCTAACTGCACCACCAGCATTATCCCCTTGATCAAATTCTTCTGGAACAACTGGAAGGAACACTCGCGACTTTTTGTCTTGTCTTGGAAGTCATCCCATAACTCAGGATTCACTCGAGGGGCTTTGTGAAATTTGCAATTTTCTGGCGAAGGTACTTCTTCTGAATTGAAGAAAACTGCTCTTTGGCAGGCCTTTTGGTACAGGCACTATTTACACGCTTGGCAACACCTTCATTGACCTTCAGACCACAGTCCTCCGTGTCCTTGAACAAGTCCTCGTAAGGCAGTTCAAGGTTAATGTCTTCCGAGAGAATACGTTCGGTGGGGTCAAATTCACTCTGTCCACTTTCTTCTAGGAGAGCATCTTCTTCTTCAGAATTTAAGAGAGCCCCATGCGGTGGAGGAAGACACGCTTGGGAATCCGACATCTTCAACATGGAAGTAGTCAACGTGTTGAGTTTGGACTCAAACAGGTGAGCTTAAAACCCAGTCGCAACCGGAGTTTGTTCTATTTCATGTTCGCTAGATGACTCCCAGACAGAAAGAATAGATAAATCACTATTCTCCTCCGACAAGGGAAGATTCTTCCCTGCGGAAGATGGAAAAGGCATGATGACCTGGCTTGCATGCGAAAAAAAGACGACTTGTGAAGAACACATGGTGCCTTTATGCGGTTCTGATTTGCATAACAATGATCTTTAAACCATGATGACCTGGTGCATAGCCGTGAAAGAATGCAATCTGAATCCTGCAGGGCGGAGCATTATACGAAAGAGAATTGGTCTTTGGTCTCATTGTACTTTTGCTGGCAATCATACCTGTATATTAACTTTTCGTAACTGATTCAGATAACAATACAAATGTAGGTTTGATGGAATTCCACATCCATGACTGCTCATGCTACAGCATACCATCCAACAACATACTGGTAATAATGTTACATTAATTTTGTGAGGTGTACTTAGGAAAAACCACTTTTAAAACAATTTACTGTTGCTTACCCTTATAGCATCGCAGAAGACACAAAATTCTGTACCATATCCTTTCACACTGCGAATAAAGTCCCCATCATCACTCTTTTGCAGAAAAGGCAGCAGAGCTTTGTAATCAAGGTGTTGCCGACCACCCTTAGGTCAGCGGACTCTTTCAAAATAGGACTTAGTTCCCCGCAGAGTAGAGACAAAACATGTGTTTCGAGAGATCCACCATCTTGTTGTGTTATCATGTAGTGCTCAGATCGCTAGTTGAAAATTTGCTGTTCTCGCTTATTGTCTTAGTTTTATTTTGTTTGGAAAACCTCCACCACACAAGGCTTACTACCAGTTAAAGAATATCAACAGTTTTTATTGATCAAATGGAAGTTATAAGGTAAAGCATGAGGACAATAATAAAGTAAAGCTACATTCATTTTAATATTCACTGCCTGTATGGTGCATTTGGTTGCTTTTTGAAGATCATTAGGATCATTGATATTTAACAATGATTTTTTTACTCCAGTCAATGCACAAACTAACCCCTAAAGTTTTATAGGTGCAAAATGAGAAGGGTGTTGAATTTAAACATTGAAATTTAGAAAAATATGAGGCATAATAACTTAACTGACTAATACAGTTGTTTGATGAACTGTTACCTAAAACAATACCTGTAAATTTAACACGATACTTCTTTCCATCTACATTGATTCTACTACTTTTAATTTTGTCTTTTTGAGCATTCAAATTGTAGGTTAGTTGCTTTAAATGTCCCCTTGACATTAAAAAGGTGAGAAAAATACAAAAGAACCTAAAAGTTAATACATTTGTGTCATGTGTATTAATATTTGATAAAAAAAGGCGACCAATCGGTAAGCAGGGGAAATAATGTCATCAGTGTACTGTCCATGTGATTTTTGCAGCAGGTATCATTGTATTTCCTTTTTTGGGGAGGGGTAGAAGGGGGATCGAGGAGGCTAGTCCTGAAATTGTCTGATTTTAAGAAGTGTCTATTTTTGAAGCTTGCTTTTTTTATGGAAGGGGAAGTGATCAGACTGATCAAGGAATGCTTTTTTCTTTTTAATTTCCTTGAATCCAAAGTAACTAACTCAATACATAGATTCAGGACAGTAATTAGTCATATTATGCTATTCTCAGATCTCAAGGTTACCAGTCTCCCAGTTTAAATTAGTTGGAAATTAATTGAAATTATCAGATCTTATCAATAAAGTGTAAGCTTATATTTAGGTCAAGCTTACCCCACCTCTTCCAAGCTGAGTAAGGTTGAGGAGCAGCAGCTGGTGGGTTTCTGGTAGGAGAAGTTCTGATAATCCTTGCTCAGGACCTTTA
>JAHPZR010027207.1:0-12500 GCA_019787425.1 Platygyra sinensis
GCTATCGCTATCGCTATCGCTATCGCTATCACTGTCACTATTACTATCGCTATCACTATCCCTATCGCTATCACTATTACTATTACTATTACTTTGTCATGAGACCCTGGTTCGGGGGATTGGGCAACCGCTCCCTACACTTATGACTCTAAATAAAGTTACCTTACCTGAAGCAGCACTGCTTCCTACAATATTCCCCAGGGCATCCAGGAGTGTTATTGTACATGTAGTCAGCTAACTGTAGTAAGCCCATGTAGTCAACTCTTATTGGTGAACCAAAAACCATTTTACTTTTAAATATAAAATTGTCTTATTTTATGTTTTCCATTTATGTTTAATATTTGAGCTGTGGGGAATTCAGCAAAAGACTGACAGGATCAATGACAGGTATGGTAAGGTATTGCAGAATGAAAACCTAAAACTGGGTAGCTGTGTTTTCCTCTGGAGATGTTCTTCCTTTTCCATGGAAATATCTAAAACAACAATCAGAAACATTAAGTAATCTAAAATATTCATTACCCTTTGTTGGTACCTCCTATGGCTTCCCCTTTCTTCCATCCCATTCCACGCAACATGGCTGCTCCAAATAATGACACAGGCATCTCCTCATAGTCCTCGCTTGTGCTCTAAACAAAGTATTACCTTGTAAACATTAAGACAAATTTAGGGATCAAAGTGCTGAGTGTTTTAGATTATTTAATCCTGAGCTTGGTTGCTTAAAAAGCACATTTAAAATACCCCACAATATTTAAAATATTTAATGATTTTATAATAACAAGTTTTTTTTAACTTTTTGAGTTATTCTGTTTACTGTCTATGCAATTTTCTATTCTTCAGTATTGACAATGACCAAGGTCTAACTATGCAAAAAATGTCTGTATGTCTTCTTCTGAGTTCCTTTTAATCTAAGCATAGTGCTAATTAGCTTTCCAACAACCTATTCCTGACTAAGAAAACGTTTTATGCCGGGCTGTCATAAAATAATAGTTGCAGCTGTATCTATTGGAGGGCCATTCCCAATCTGAATGGTCTCAGTTTCCTGTACAATGTTCATACCTTATCTACTACTAACATAAGAAAAGTACGCTTCAAGGATTTTAAATTAATCCATGCTTTCAACTTATTGTTTTGCTAATCTTGCAGTCAAGTTTTGAAATTGTTTTTTTGATTAGAAGTTATCACTAACAAGATTTCTGAGGCTAATTTACTTGCTGATTGGACCACAAAACATCCGATTTTACTTGCCCAACAGCACAATTTACTTGCCCTGGGAAATTACACCTGGGTTTTTCCCTGCGCTGTCCTGCTTTGGATATATAGAAAATTACAGCAGTTTGTGGACTACAATAGATAAGCAAATAAATTAATGCTAGGTGTTACTAATTAGAAATTTTCTATAAAAACCCATGAGATCATTGACTGGTGGTGCAAAAATTTCTGGAGCAAAATCTTTTAATCTAAAGAATTTCCGTTTGTCCTTAAAGAGCTTGGCAGTTTTGTTTTTTTATTGTCATATAATTATCTTCCAGTCATTATGTTTTCTCCAAGTTGTATCAGTCTTAAACAGTCAGAAGAGTAAAGATTGGTCATTCAAGTTACATTCATTTTGTAAATGAAGTGTTTTGCCACCGGCAATGCCAAGCTTAGGGATTGATTGTATTCGAGTGCATTTGTAGGTCAATATGAAAGAGTTGAGTCTGGTACCTTAAAGTTTTCACTAGTGACTTGTGACCACCAGTCCAAAAATTCATTCCAAAATAAAGCTACATGCGAGCACTTCAAAAACATAATATTATGCTGGATTGTATGCTCTTCATTTTCACATAGATTGCATAAATCATCAGTTGTTATGTTCACTTGGCTCTTTTGAGTTTGTCTTAAGTGTATATGATATTGTCACTGTGGTGTTTCTTGAATTGAAACACTTATTATTAACTTTGTATTCTTTGTAAAGAGAAAAGGCCAGTTATATAATTTGTGGATTTCAGAATGTGAATACTTGTGAATACTTTATTTACCCTCGGATTGTAAAGTAGCTCTATATGAGCTGATATCTCCGAGCATTTTACAGTATAACAACCAAGGCCAGACCACAACACCGGGAACTTCATGCCCTACTCTTTACGATAAGCGTGTGGGTTCTTTTACGTCCCCTGCTAACCATAACATCGAAGATGCAGGAGACAGGGCCTACAGTTTATAGTCCTTATCCGAGAAGACCTGGACGTCTAACCATTTGCAGATAATATTATAATTACAAAGGCAGCACGTTCTCCTCAGTTATTTTAAGATGCTGAGTGTTGGTCTGGTTTGGGGCTCAAACCCTCGACCTCCTGCACAGCAGTCTGGCCCTCTCTACCAACTGAGCTAGCCGGGCGGTGGTAAGAATGTTCCACTCTGTTATTGCAATGATTCAGTTTTTATTGGTGGGCAGTTGGAATTTGTTCTCAACAAATATTTTGTGCAGAGCAGTCTTGGAAAGATTTTCTTCATTGTTGTGCCAGTTCCATTTCCCTCTGTCTACACATACAGTTGTATGGTTATCAGTAGGTGAAATTTCCATTTATTTCTAATTGCACTAGGAAGACCATAGTATCCATATGCAGTGAAACTAGATTTAACTTTAACAACACCTGCCTTATGCTATGACCCATGAGTTACTGACTTATTTGTATTTTTTTTTCCTTTCATGGTTGTTTCAATTAATTATTATGGTGTCACATGCATCTGCTTTGTCCTGATCTATTTTTTTGGCTTTGAATTTTGTTATCATTTGCAACAACTGTTTTGGATACATGACACAATTTAAATTGTACACTTGCAGTGACTTTTGCATTCGATCCTTTAAGGTTACTTCCCACCTTCAGAGGGCAAAAAATCGTTTTTCCTTTTATTTGACAAAATTTTAGTTTGCATTTTATCTAGTGTTTCCATAAGAAAAACACTAAAAATCTCAAAAGGCCGCCGAGTTACATGTATTTAGAAAAAATGTATTTTCTAATAAAGTTAGTTAACTACGAAGGTGACATAATCTTGTCAACGGGTGAGACTCCTGAGGAAATTTTCGCGCCAAATGCTCATCGCTCGTATTTCATGTCATTTGCATATTTTTATGTACATTACGCACTTGACAAAAATTCCCACGTGGAAACTCTTTATGATTACCCCTATGGAAAAATCAAAAGCAGAAAAAGTCCTTGGGTAAAGAAAACGTAAAAAAAACGGCCCAGGGAAGAAAGAAAAATCTCCATTTTGTCAAGCAAAGAAAAAAAAACCTTGCCGAAAAGGACAAAGGCTCTTGGTTTGTCCGTCAATTCCTTGACGCCTTGTTTTTTCAGCGAAACATTTTCCGCCTTTAACCCGACACAGGTTTTGCCTTTGCCTTTACCTTTGGCGTCTTTGCCCAATATTACGTGGTCGTCCTGAATAAAACTGCACTGAGCGAGATAAAAAACTTGTTGCAATGCGATGATTTTCCCGTGAAATCGTGATCTATTGTCAGAGACACTAGGAGGTCCTGTTTTTTCCATTGGTTTGCAGTTTTATAAGGCGTTATAATCTCCGGGCGTGGCACGAGTTGTTTACGAACCTTTACAGGCTAAAATCTTGCATGTGACTTTTGGAGAAATACATCCACTTTAAGCGAATTTATAGGGTATGTAGATTTGACAGATTGTCGTGATATTTCACCAGAACATTCCAGAGATAATGGCCAAAGTGTGTCGGGAAATTTTGATATTTAACACATTTTTCCCGTGGCGTCCATTTACGCAACATGTCTTGCATATTTTTAGATATTCCAACTTTAGATGTGAATGTCTCGATAACCAATCAGAATATCAAAATAGCCTGACATCCTTTTGTTGATTGATGCCTTGTGAATAAGACTGTGCAGCCATTTTGCTCGTGCTGCAGAATCCGATACCCGATAAATTCGATAGAAGAACCCTTGATCATTTCACGCCTTACCGCCTCCCAATACATACTAAAAGGAAAACATTGCTAAAATTGTATTTTTTTCATAGTGGGAAGTAACCTTAAATCCCTGTAGAGCCCAAAAAAGACCAAAAACTCTCAGGAGGAAATGTAGAGATATGAAATATGAAAGGATGATGATATAATCTCAACACTCACTTGTTCAGGCCTCAAAGCAATGTCTGTCTTCTCATTCTTTTCATATCCCTGAACATCAGGCAAAGCATTTCTCAACGAAAGTGGAATGGCAATGTGAACATTATCATTTTCTTCCTTATCATCCCCAGAAACATCTGTGTAAAACATTCATTGAAAAATTAAGGAATAAATTAAAATAATATGTAAATGTACATGTACCATTAATATTTACAAAAACAAACTACCGGTATTAATACTACAATACTAATTACTTCTAAATAAAATCTGTTAACTAAGGGCTAGATATCATATTGTTATTCACCTGCTGAAAGAGAGCTGGTCACTGGCTAAAATTCCATTAGAAAATGAAGACTAAAAGTATTAAATATAGTAAATTGGCTTTTTACATGTAATTCATTTCATCAATACCATGCTTTATAAACGTGCTTTTTAAAAATTGCCTTTTACAGCATAACGGCATGGTAAGAATGGACATCATTGGCGTATTGAAGATGTTCATCAAATATACTTGGGAGTTGCTTTTTATGCCATTGATGGGAGAATTTTAAGAAGTTGCAATGTAAAAATATTTTCATAAGCAGAAGAGCACTCTCTGTACTTTTCCCATACAAAGTAGCGAAGAATATATAACACACGGATAATGTGATTTTGTTTAATTTGGATCTTTTTTAGATGAGATGCGTAGGCCGATTTACAGATATTATTGACTTGTCTTGACATGTCGAGATGATTATCCAAAACCACACCAAGATCGCATGTGGCAGATTCTAATTTGATGGTATTAGCACCAATATTTATGGAAGGAATAGGGTCTTTGTCAATAAACTTTGAAGAAAAGTAGATAACTTTGGTCTTGGCTGAGTTGCAGAGCAGAAAATTATTGGAGTACCAGCCAATAATGTGGCTTATGCAATCTTCAATTTTACTGATGGGTACATTTCTATTTCTGGGCTCCATTGTGAGGTAAATCTGACTATCATCAGCATAGAACATGGGACAAAGGCCATGAGAAAGGACAATATCCTCAACTGGAGCAACATACATGGAGAGCAGGACAGGTCCCAGGACTGAACCTTGTGGAATACCAAAACACAGCTGACTATCCACTCAGACAGCAGATCTTATATGGACAGATTGTTTGAGGTCTGCCAGGTACGAAGCAAGCCATTTAAGAGCCAGGTCTCTAAAACCGAATCCCTGATTTAACCTATTCAATAACACCTCATGATCAATGGTGTCAAACACCGCTGACAAGTCAAGTAAAACAAGGATAGTATCTTCATGTTTCTCGATGGCTTGCAAAAGGTCATTGGTGATACGCAGTAAAGCTGTCTCAGTACTGTTGTCATTACGATAAGCCGATTATGTTGCAGGGAAAAGGTCGTTTTGTAGAAGATAAGAATACATTTGGGACAAAGCACATTTTTCTAGAACTTGGGATAGAAATGGTAAATTGGTAATTGACCGATAATTCTTGAAGACCTCAGGATCAAGTCCATTCTTCCATAGTTAACTATGATTCTTCTTAAGGACCGGAGTAACACGGCCATGACAGAAATACACCACAGGAAAACAAAGCATTTACTAGATAAATGGTAGCTGGCGCCAGAAAATCTATGCTATCCTTAAGTAGACTTGTAGGAAAAGGATCCAAGGGACAGGTCTTAGACTTCGATGCCACAATAGTACTCTTGATTGACTTAACTGACACCTCAGTAAACATGGAGAAAATACAGGCAATCACTGGATATTAGCATCGGTGATCGTAGAATCACCTACTATCTGATTACGAATGTCTTGAATTTTGTCCAGGAAGAATTGACCAAACATAATATTATTTGCAAGCATCAGGTGGCAATCATGACGTGGGAGAGACACAGCCTTTACAACATGAAAAAAGCTATCTATAACTTTAAACAAACGGTTTTGATCAGCGTCAGCAATCTTGTTCTTGTAGTATTCTGTCTTGGTCACTTTAACTACTGCGTAGTACTCAGTCATAATTTATGCTTGATAAATAGTTGTTTATGAATTTCATGGATGTTGCTCTGCTCCTTCGTAGTTTAATCCAGTGCGCATTAAATGAGTCAAAGCCACTTCCCTGGCCTCCTTCAGCCGACAATCTGGAAGTCAAGTCATCACACTAACTTCTACCTTCTGAGAAGACTGGATGGATCATCTCTATGGGCCATATACACGTAGGTAGAACATATTCCTCCACTATTACGTTCTCAGTTATTAGTAACCCGTCATTTAAATTATTATGGTAGTTTTATGTCACTCTAATTGTTCTTTTTTGCTTTCACAGGACATCTGTCATGCTATAACAAAGGAAGAGTGGAAGCCGTCAAAGCATATCTTGCATTGTACCACTGTATGACACCTATATCGTGGTAAACAACTTATCACCTTACTTAGTAGGCTGGGTCACTGTGAGATCTATGACTTTGGCTTGGAACTTGAAACAGCAATGGCCAAGGCCTTAGATAAAGCTTCCACTTCCCTCACTCCCCAGATCATTACTGGCGAAGGAAACAAGGTGTTTCATCTTGAGTGGGGCAATACAACAAAATAAAAACAACCAGTCATGGGTCAAATGTGAATAAACCTGTAGTACCAGTGGGATTATGATAAAAGAGGTGAAGCCCAGGTTTGAAGTCAGCAATAAAGACCGGACATTCCCGACCTATAAAATTAAATGGAGCAAGCCATGCTCCCTGAAAGTTGATACACACCAGACCCTGGCCCAATCCATGTCTACAGTCAGGTCGGGCCCAAATTTTCTAAAGTAGGTGTGTTCACTCCACCCACCATACACAGTGGAGTGTATTCAGAGTGGATCCAAGAGTATCAAGTCTGGTCACTTGCACAGGTAGTGGGGAGCTGTGGAGAGAAGCAGCTTACGCCAGGGTTTGGTGGCTTCATCTCAGCTATTAGTGTCAAGCCCACCCAAAAGTCAACCACCATTGCAAAAGAGGTACAATTTCACTGACATCAGCTTGAGCTAGGGAAATTTAAACAATTCAAATCCTAACGTATTTGGTTACATTCTAAAGGTTTTTTTTCTTCGTGTCTCACAAAATTCAAAGTAAAAAAGAACATTCAAGCAAAAACAGACAAGGAGAAAAACAGAAAAAAAGCCCAAAAGAAAACGAAAAACCATTTCTGTGTGACTTTTGTTTGCTTTGTTTGATCTTATTGAGCTGCTGGTAATGTAACCTGTGCACTCGCTGATAGGGTGACTCCCAATAGATATCGCGGGTGCTTGCCTGAGAGCACCAAGAGCACCGAGAGCTTAATTGCCCGAGAACACTTGCAATTACTTGTTTATCACATAAAGGGCAAAGTTTTGTACAAAGGACAACTTTCAAGGTCTTGCCATCATGTAAACAGGTTTGCTGGTTGTGATTAAAGAACAAGCTAGCAGTAGCATGAGAAAAGCCTGCTAAAATAATAAGCAAAACACAGCAAGTTCAATTCACTCAAAGCAATTTCTTTACAAACAAAACTTAAGCAATCTAATTTTATTCACCTGTTTTGCGAAGTTTGCAACAGCGTGAAACTACTTCATCAATCAAAAGACATGGGCAAATGTCCAAACGAGCTCTAATCCAAAACTCTCTCCTTTCAACTGCGTAAACTTCATATACAGACACAATAATTATTTACACTGTTTTTTACACCGATAAGGTGACCTGTAATACTAATAAGGCGCCCCGAACCAAAACGAAGAAATTAACTTTCTGTAACTCTATGCTTCATGCACATGCGACACCAGCCGTCCCCACTCAAACCTTTTTCAGGCTGCAAATCAATACAATATCGGTTGGAAAAATCCTTTTGCTGTTCCACCAAAAAACTGTGCTTTGTTGCATGTTAATTTTCTTTCACATTAAGTTTAAACAACTGTGTTTAGATCAAACTCAGTAGTGATGCGTTTCTGAAATTTCTTTTCAAAATCCGTTTGAGACGGGAAACCAACTGCTCAGCCAATCGGCATCAAGTAATCATGCCCTTTCGATATTTACCAAAAGTGTCCTCGTTAAAGAAAAAATGCCCTCTTTCTCAGCCAATCAGCGTTCCGTAATTTCGCCCTGCATGTGATAATATATTATTGTTCATTCAAAATATTTCCACATACATACATACATTTATTTGGTAAAGCATGTTAAGTTACATATAATGGCAGCAAAAGGCTGATGTGGACCTGCATCTAAAATAAGTTAAATTATTCACGTTTCTGATTGGTTAAAACCGCAAGCATAATTCACCATAACCAGCTGCAGTTCACTGAATTTGGAAAGAATCTTCATGATATTGAATCAGTGACGTCAAAAGTGCAGCCCACTACAGATTATTGAACCGATGACATCAAAATGACATCAAAAGTGCAGCCCACTAAAGATTATTGAACCATTGACCGAAAAAACCTTGGGACAAGATTGTGATATTTTTGGTGAGCAGAAAAACAAAGAGCAAAACGGAGAAACTCCATCAACAACGGGGAAATATTTTGAATGAATAGCAAAGCAATTATTGAATTTGGCTTGCGTAGGATATGAAGAATTCTGCAGATCTCAGACAGTGTTAACACCCTCCTTGATCTGCAGTATTCTTCATATTCTACTCAGCATCATTCAATAATTGCTAATGACACAATAGGCATACATGTAATTCACCTTTCATTAGTTCCTCAGCAGCTTGTCTATCCAAACTATTGGCAAGTTTAGCATCTTTAGGCAGAATACATCGATTTTTGGTTTGACAAGGAATCACTTTCTCTCTCGGTTTGTCTTCTGGTTTGACACTATAAAGATACAAAATCAGTGCATCCATAAGCTAATCATCAAGAAATTACCCCACAAGTTGAAATACAGTACAACTCCGAACTACATGTAAGTGAACCAAAATGCACCTTAATAACGGGTAAAGAAAGCGAGTGGTTTTATTTCTTGTATTGAATGAAACTAATCACCTGTTGATAGTAATAGAAAGTTAGCAGTGAATTTTTTTGAAACTTTCCCTAACTGTTCTCTACTAAAAACTGTTTTGAAAAAAAACAATAGAAATGATAGGTCAACATTCTCATTTGAGAGGTGTGATGGGCCAATCTTACCCCATTTATGCCTGTACTTGTTAACAAATCTTATTAGATGTTTTGTTGTGTAGTATTGCTGAGTAATTTTACAAGTTGTGCAGCATTTTGGCAAGACCGTAGGGCGAGTCAAAATACAAACAACGAGTAAAAATTCTCAGTGATACTACACAACAAAACGTCTTGAGATTATTTTATTATCCAACACACCGAATTGTATGTTCATGCGAGCGAATTTCATGGATTTATTTATTGTACTCTGATAATTAAGACACACCAAAAATGTGGTTTTGAGGAGTGAGAAACTTGTCCTTTACAGCTGACAGGAGTTTAAGATGGTAAGCAGCACCGACCTAAAAAAGAGGTGTCTGATCATATTAATCCTGCATATGGTACATATACACGTGCACCAAGGACACCAATAACACTGTGTTCATTAAATGATAAGTTACATCCAATAGTACGCCCAAGTCCTTTACATAGGGCTCAGGCACAAGGTTTTGGCCTAAGAGGGATAGTCCAAAAGTCTGCAAGCTTTGACACTAATTGCCAAGTCCCAAAGACAATAACTTCAGTTTTCTGGGGTTGATGAGGAGACTATCTGCGACTTCAGTTGTAAACGTGTCTAAAATCTTTTGCTGAGAAGGTTAGGTAAATCTTCGTATCGTCAATGTAAGTCTCAGTAAGTAACATGGTTACAACATTAGACTAACTATTTTACCGCAGCATATGTAAACCAACTTGAAAAACTACTTAGTCACTGTGATGCGATTCTAATTAAATATGCCAAAAAGATTCAAGACTAAATTAGCATACACACAATCCTTCCAAGTCACGCAATAATTTTTCATAACATGCAGTTTGGACAGAAGGTTGTGATGACAAATACAGGTGTACTTTACTAAGATCAATTAGTACCATGGCTGTGAGCGTCTTTCGATCTATGGCCTTTAATTCTTGGTTTTTATGTGACTTTAATCATATTCCAAAATTGAATATTACCTTAGTTTCCTTCCCAGCTTTTAGTTTCATCAGATGAAAGACCCTATAGGAACTTGACATTTTCACAATGTTTTAGCTCGACAGGTTCTTCCTATGTAATAGAGCACTTTGAATATCCTAGCTTTTGAATTACGTGACATGAATATGGCCAAGTGGGGTCCGCATTTGACAACCTATTTTGCGTAGAAGTTTTCATAGAGTTCTACGTCTAGACACCAACACCTCTCAGTCACCATTTTCAATGTTCTTAGTCTGGCAGTGCACATCACGCATCATGTTTCAACCTGATATAACATAATAAAACAGTTCTTTTCTACGCGTTACTTGACATTTTTTTCTCTTTATGCAATGAGACTACGGTAAATTTATACTAAAACAATTAGACTACTCGCCCTCGTTTTCTACGAGCGATAGTCAACTTGGCTGTGCCTCGTTGACTATCTGCGCGTAGAAAACTCGGGCTCCTAGTCTAATTGTTAAATTGTATGTACATTGCCATGGTAACCTTGATATTTTTTTCTTCTCAAGTGCTCCACATTTTCTAAACTTCATTTTCTTAATTTTTTATCAGAATATTGCTGTTAAATGCACACTTCTTATTTGTAATGTTGTAAATACACTTTGACTGCTATTTCATCACTGTTTCAGTATGCATTGACTTTTTTAATAATAAGTCGTGTTTATTTTCTTTTTCTAAAGTTGTTCTTATTTTATTTAAAAACTTCTAAATTTTCCTACATTTTCATTCCTCTGTTTAACTTTACATGCTTTCGTTCTAAACTACTCCAATTTATCCTGAAATGTTATACACCTCTACTTCTCACGTCTACACATCTCCTTACTTTAATGCCAAACTATACAATATTCTGTTGTAATCCATGCCTTCTCTTCTTGTTGTTATACTGTGAACTTAATGTAACTTGTAAGGCGCATTTGAATATATTCATATAGATATTTGCACCGAATAAGTAATAAATTATTATTATTATTATTATTATTATTATTATTATTATTATTATTATTATTATTATTATTATTACTATATGCTTCTACTCTTTTACACTACTATCTCTACACGTATACACCTCAGTCTATGCCTCTACACCTCTACAATTCTGGTATTATACTTGTGAACTATAGGCTTGTACTGTTTTACGCCTCTACACCTTTACGCCTCTACGCCTCTACGCCTCTACGCCTCTAGGTGTAGAGGCATAGAGGCATAGAAGTGTAGAGGTGTAGAGGCATAGAGGGTATATACACTGTAGGTGTAGAGTTCTAGAGGCATAGAAATGTAGAGTTGTAGAGGCGTAGAGGTGTAGAGGTGCAGAGGCGTAGAGGTGTAGAGGCGTAGAGGTGTAGAGGCGTAGAGGCGTAGAGGTGTAGAGGTGTAGAGGTGTAGAGGTGTAGAGGCATAGAAATGTAGAGTTGTAGAGGCGTAGAGGTGTAGAGGTGCAGAGGCGTAGAGGTGTAGAGGCGTAGAGGTGTAGAGTGTAGAGGCGTAGAGGTGTAGAGGTGTAGAGGTGCAGAGGCGCAGAGGCGTAGAGGTGTAGAGGTGTAGAGGTGTAGAGGTGTAGAGGTGTAGAGGTGTAGAGGTGTAGAGGTGTAGAGGTGTAGAGGTGTAGAGGTGTAGAGGTGTAGAGGTGTAGGAGGTGTAGAGGCGTAGAGGTTGTAGGGTGCAGAGGCGTAGAGGCGTAGAGGTGTAGAGGTGTAGAGGTGCAGAGGTGCAGAGGCGTAGAGGCGTAGAGGTGTAGAGGTGTAGAGGTGTAGAGGTGTAGAGGTGTAGAGGCGTAGAGGTGTAGAGGTGTAGAGGTGTAGAGGCGTAGAGGTGTAGAGGTGCAGAGGCGTAGAGGTGTAGAGGTGTAGAGGTGCAGAGGCGTAGAGGTGTAGAGGTGCAGAGGCGTAGAGGTGTAGAGGTGTAGAGGTGCAGAGGCGTAGAGGTGTAGAGGCGTAGAGGTGTAGAGGTGCAGAGGCGTAGAGGTGTAGAGGTGTAGAGGTGTGGAGGTGTACAGGCATAGAGGTGTAAAGGCGTAGAGGTGTAGAGGTGTGAAGTTGTAGAGGCGTAGAGGTGCAGAGGCATAGAGGTGTCCAGGCATAGAGGTGTACAGGCGTATATGTGTACAGGCGCATAGAGGCATAGAGGCATAGAAGTGTAGAGGTGTAGAGGTACAGAGGTGTATACACTGTAGGTGTAGAGGCGTAAAGGCGTAGAGGTGTAGAGGTGTGAAGTTGTAGAGGCGTGGAGGTGCAGAGGCATAGAGGTGTCCAG